>JBCAUA010058405.1:0-11393 GCA_038406235.1 Peronia verruculata
CAGCTGCATTTTTCACAGATCACAGAGAATAATGTAGAAAAAAGTCTCTGGGGATGAGTTTTTTTTTTTTTTAAATATAACAGTCGTAGCCATTCAGTTTGAAGAAAAGGGTTATTACTGCTTTAAACACATGAGCAGTTTAGTCCAATGTAATTTTTCAATAGGATGTTTTCAAGGTTTTGTTAAAATTTGGTTCAGTCAGCAACGTCTTTATCTATTCTTGATTTCTTCATAACATTTTTACAGCAACGAGTTCTTAATGTGCCTAACACAAACATGGGGCCTCCTGAAATTTTCAACCCGTGAAAAGTTTAGCCCATCCAAAAACTCAGCTGGTCATTGAGTTACTGAAAAAAAAAAAAAAGCGGGTTCTAGTCTGCCCCATTGTCCTATTAGGATATGAACCAGCAAGATTTTCACCAAGAGATGAGGCTTCTTAGCCCATGGGCATCGGCAACTCCTGACTGCAAATTTACCTGTCCTTCCATTGCGACGTCTTAAAATTAAAACCCAGACATCCATGTTACTGGTGTACTAACTGTAAAAACTGTTCCATTTGATAGTCTTTACAAATTTGCCCAAATCATCATCTTGTTATCTCACCAGAGGTTATGTCTACTGGCTGTTGTTTCTGATTTTTATGTATTTATTTATTTCTTTGTTTATTCTAATTTTTTTCTATGATATACTGTGACAAGCCATACAAATACCAGCTACTATTGCCAAGTTGATAGTTGATACAAAAATGTTTTTTTTTTTCTGATGCAGATTTTGTATTCTTTGCCCTTCCCATATTTTCAGTACTTACAGCCATGCACTCAAACAGCAACAAATAGATAGCAAGATCAACAACAAATAGACAACAACAACAAATAGATAACAACAATAACAAATAGATAACAACAACAACAAATAGGTAACAAGAAGAGAAGAAAGAATTGCAAGGGCTGAGGAAGGTCAGCTATTCCACATCTCTCTGCTGGCCTAACTTTGGGTGGTGAGGTTCCATAGCTTGGGGGGGAGGGGGCTAGGTGGGGGGTCCATAGGTCAATAGGATAGAGAACACCTGGATAGAATTAATTCTGACAATAATTAAAACTGCCCCCTAGAGAACAATGTGAGACATTATACCGGCCTGTCTGTGTCTGTGTCTTGTTTGTCTCATTCACCCATGGTGATTCTTGATTTGCTCACAGGTCTGAGAGACATGCACGTTCCCTCCCCCCAAACTGAAGTGGGCCTGAAGTGCTCAGTTCTATTTTATTATAACAAGAAGAGAAACCACAGCCTTCGCGGGAGATTTTTTGAAAATCTAGGTCAAACCGATATTTGCCTTGTGACTTAAATGTGTATGTTAAGCGTGTGCACCATGATAATTTTATTTTGGATGATTAGACTGAATGTTACTCAAGAAAAATGTATTTGGCATTTTGAACACATCATTCTATCAAATGTACAATTCGGATCAAACACTCGCGAGTTTACTTTTCAATTATCATCGCATTTTTATAATAACATAGTAAGCTTTTTTTTTTTTTTTGGCTTTATGTACGTAGAAAAATAGATCATTATGCAACAACATTGTATGTCAAATTTCAGATGGATACATTCAGTAGTTTTCAAGTCCATAAGCCTTTTTTTGTTGCAGATTTATAGTAGAGATATAGAAAGCTCAGACAATGTGACAGTTTTTGACAGCAGGTACAGTCAAACCAGTTTGTTTCCCAGCCTCCCCTTCCCCTGTTGGACATGGGACACATTGTCTCGGGTAGTTTACAACAGCGCACCCCCCTCCCCACTTCCTGATTAAATCAAGATTTACATATAAGTGGATGTCATGTTGTTCATTTTATCTTATCTATTTGCCACTTATAGTTACATCACATGACATGTTAGAGGTCATTGCTGTCGTCATCATTCCAAAACAGAAATCTCTAGAAAACAAAACAAAAGAACACCTGATGAACTTTAACCTCATTCATACAGAACTGGCATGTTCTGTCAAGATTTGCTTTGTCCTCACACATTTCCATCAATAGTCTAGCCACATTATTTATTTCTATTTAATGCAGCTATTGATTTACAGTGTATTTATTTGCAATGTACATATTTAAAATGTACCTATTAAAAACATATTTATCAAATCAGCTAAATGTATTTAATTACCGGTACTTAGTTAGTTGTCTATTTATTAGGGTTAAATTGTTCCAGGAGTTTCTCTGTTGTATGATGTGCTTATTGAAAGGATTTGCTTGTTTATTTATCTGTTTGCTTATACGTATACACTGCAAAACTCTTATTTCAAAAACCCATGTAATGAATCTTGGTTGATGTGTAACTAATATTTTGAAACAGTTATTTTGATGGAAGTGTCTACATTATAGACCCCCATAGGGGTCCACCTAGCCTTGGTGTCTAGATAGACCCCTTCACTTTTGATGTTTGTACTTTGCAATCAGGAATCCTTGTCATAAAAAAGAGATGCCTGCAGAATGTGTTTACATTTATATTAGATCTATACATGTATTTTGAATGCATCCAACGGCTTATCACAACGGATTTGTCAAGTAATGGCAGTTTGCCATAGATTTAGATCTATATCAGAAGAAATTGAGGAAGAACCTATTGCTACATCAGCCCCATAATTTATCTTACTCTCAACTCTCAGTAATATAAGCAAATGCATGAGCGCTGTTGTGTATAATTATAGACATTGTATTTTGTTTTCAAATGTTAATGTCACCATTCATGAAACACGAAACGCTTTGAGAAATTCGATTAGATCTACGAAGGAGCAATGTCTGTTCCTTGACATCGTGATTGTGTGAACATCACAACCTGACAATAAACCCCGATAAGTTTTCAGTATGCACTTAAACATATAAATGATAACGGTATGGAATTACATGTAGACTTAAGTATAATGTCGAAGAATGCTTGATTGTAGTCGGCCATTAAAAAAGGCTCAAATTGATAAGAACTGGAAGGGGACATCGCAAACCTAAATAGAAAGATAGAAAGTTAATATTTATTTTCGTTTTGTTGATGTTTTGCCAGTTTCACATTGTATTTATGACCAGTAATAGCATATTTGTGTTGATTTTTTGAAAAAAAAAAAAAACAATTGTACACTGGTTAGCCTGTCTGCTACAACAAAAAATACATGTAACCTGGAAATATCTACCCTGTACTCATTGTCAAGTGGTCTATAGAGACCAGTTTTTTTTTCTTTTTTTATCATTGGGAGTCTCCCTAGCCTCGCTGTCTAGGTGGACCCCTATTTTGATATGTATTTTTTTTTTGTAAATTTTTAATATTAAATAAAACTACAGGCTGACATGAAATCTACTGTTATTAATTATGAAAGTCTTTTGCTTGCCAGATCACACTTTTGTTTCATATTAAGGGGTAACCAAAGGAGATGACCACCCATAGGAGATTGAAAGACACAATATACATGTATGTATATCTAACCGTATCAGTAACAAGTAATCACGACAAAGCTCAGGTACCTCACCAATTTCTTGAAACAAAATTGTTTGTCTATGAGGGCATCAAGTACCCACAGTGTGTGTAAGTGTTCTCAATACAGGCAGCGCCATGATACAATATTCAAACATGTAAAAATCACACACCTGCCCTCCCCTATGTCATGCCTCACCCATTATTCATGGCCCCAGTGGAGTATGACATATGGTGTTAGAGTGTTATGTTGTACCTACATGTTACAATTTTGTCACTTTTTATAGACCCAAAACCAGGTATCAGATGATGAACTGGCCTTTTGTCTTTGCAGTCATACACATTTGCAGGCATTCAGTCAGTTGTGGTTGTCAGTGTATCTTGAGAGGCAGTAATGAGGTTTTCTTAAGTTTCACTAGATCTAACTGTAGGTTTTATCATTGTGTTGTTAAAGTCAGGTCTTCATATTATCTGTGGACTTTGTATCTTTATGTCAGCACAACCTGTGTGGATAGCACCCCCCTCCCCACTCCCATCACCCATCTGTCTTACATCCCTCCTAGCCCTGTGCCCTGCGTGATGGAAAAATACCTGAAGAGAACAGCAGATAAAAACAGAAAGAAAAAAACAAAAACAAAAACACACTAACAGGCCAGATCCATAGATTTAGTTTAATGTGACTGAGTGTTTGTCTGATAGGATCATCCTGTGAATATGTAGATCAGTCTCTCGTGCCAGCTCAGATATGTCTCGTGCCAGCTCAGATATGTTATCTTGTAGTTTCCTGCTTGATGTCACGTATGCCTGTTTGGAGTGGTAAGAATGTTCAGTGACTGGCCGCCCATTGGCTTTTGTTTTTGCTAGCCCTCAATAACAGATAGTCTGTCTGAAGTCTGGATAGAGAAAAAGAGAGGTGCATGCATTACCTTATACATGTGTTGTACTTCTATAGTCCACATGTGTTAGTGGTTTGTGGCAGGGATCTCTGTCTGTGCTGTTGGTCAGTGCTTGAACAATTTTACTTATGAATCATCACACTCTGTCACATTCCCTTCATTATTATACAGATTAGTTAGATTGAAATCGCAAAGAACAATCCCTTTATTTCCCACTAAGATAATCTCAGAGCACCACAATATAAACCTATACCTGTATTGTCTCTGGCTACAAGATTTATTTGTACAGTTTACATCTTTATAGAGTGCAGGGAGGCCAAAATTTGAAATACATTGTATGAAGAAACTCTGTGCTCCGATATCATGAAACTTTTCATACAGTTGAAAATCTAATGTAGATTTACAGAATTGGTTTTTAAACATTGTCAAATCACACTACATGTATGAATTTGATTATTGCACTTGATTTTGATTTCTCAAAATTTAATTCACGCCATTTCATCAATGGGCAAAACCAAAGCATGAAATTTGAAACGGTTGTGCAATGAACTTTTCATGGTGCTAAGGTATTTCAAAGTTGTCACATGACCAAGGGAACATAGCTCACACATGAGTTTGTATGGTGCAGACATGTCTGAATCAATCAATCATACTTCAAAAAGAGGCACTTCCATGCACAAAGTACATGTATCTACATAAATCACTGTGCAAATGAGCAGTCCTTGGTAATGTAACTGACTTTTAACTCTAAGTATTCTGTTGCATGTGCAAGGCTAGAATCAGTGTTTGGTTTTCAATTTTTGTAAGGCCTTTAAGTCATTTTATGGATAGGAATACTTAGCCATTGTTTGGTTTTCAGCAAATTTATAATACCTAGTGTTAGAATTCTAGTCTGGTTGAATCAACAGGGATGTCGTCAAACTTCCAACTTTAGTCGGAATTCTGACTTTTTGGTCGTCGCTGACTTTCCTACTTTTGGCTGACAACTGCCGACTTTTACTGAATGTGAATCCACGAAACAATTGCGGTTTTACAATAATTTGCGATACAAATTTCGCACGATGACTACAATAAACCGAAAGTACAAAAGAGTTATCCTCATAAATACCTCTCGGACGATAGTCGGACTGTTGTGCGGTAGCTGTTTGAAGATCGAGATTGAAGTTTGTAGTGATTCATTCCTCACACCCGACAAAATGTAGTCGAGTGGTCGCGTGAGAGTTGTTGGTGATAGAAAATAAGCCTATCAGAGTACTGACAATAATAAATAATGCGCCCATGATCTTAGAAAGACTAGTGTAAGAGGGCAGCCATGCGCGATCCAGACTCCAGACCTAGATCTAATGTAATAACGCTTCATGATTATGATGAAGGCACTGCCTGTGGGAGCTTTTAAGTTCTTGGAATTTCCACTAGTTGTACATGTATAATTTTATAGGCCCATCCCAGGATCTTGTGAAGACTTGCAAAACTTTTCTTAAAACAATGACAACTATTAGCAAACATGAAAACCCTAGATCTTTAAGTGTCTCACTCTTAGTCTTACGTAACTGGACAGCACTGTGATTGGGGGGGGGGCAGATGAAAATTTCCGACTTTTTTGTGAAAACAGTTTGACATCCCTGAATCAACATCTCTGAATTTAAAGACCTAGGTTGAATTTTGAATCTATAGTGGAAGTTCCATTATCTGCAGCACATGTTGTTCATTGTGCATTTGTTGGGATGTGCCCAAGTTAAAGTACACGAAGAGTGCACATCTACAACTACAAGTTTACTTTATAAGCAACTTGATGTCACATTACATTAGAAACTACATGTACATGGACATCAAATCAATGTGTCTCAAAATTAGATAACATATAGTTTTCAGTGTCAGGGCAGTGTTACAGCTTACATAATTCTTCAAGTTTATAAAATCACTGTTTGATTCTGTTCTAAGTAAAGCTTATTATAGAGACACTGTACACCTGTGTGCTCAGGGAGGAAAGAAAGGAAGAGACAGAGAGATTGAGAGAGGAGGGAGGGGACAGGTGGCTGTTAGTACAGTCTACAGGACAGCAACTGTTGTGTTGTGATAGTGATAGTAATGTAATGGCAGGTGTCCTCAGTGTATGTTTGTTTCCCAGTGTGTGTGTTTATGTGGGTTTCACAGGCAGAGGAAGGGGGGAATAAAAAAAGTTAAAATGGGGGTGGGGGGGATGGAGCTGGGGTAGGGAATGGGATGGTGAAAGAAGGAGAAAATGAGAGGCAGGGGAAGAGAGGGAAGGAAAATAAAAGGGAGTGAAAAAAGGGGGAGGAGGGCATGGAATAGACAGATGGAAATAGAGTGCGGATGGAGGGGGTAAAGAAAGTGAGAAATGGAAGGGTTAACTCAGTGGAAAAAGAAGAGGGGGGTGGAGGTGTACAGTGCAGAAAGGAAAAAAAGGACTGAGGGACTTTATATCTGGTGGAAACTGAAAGAGTGGGTTATTATCATATACCCTGTATACAAACACATGCATGACAAGTCAGTTCATGTTGGTAAATAACAAGCTGAACATCTGTCTCTTTCTCTTTACTATAATACTGGTACATCCATTTAAAATAACAGCATTCAAATGATAGTAATCACTAATAGTAATTGGCATTGCATCAAATCTGTGTAACGTTTCTGTCACTTAACTATCACCTGTTTTCATTAAGCACCGTTTGAAACTACGTGTATGTGTTTCTCTCTTTTCTTTTTTTCTTCTTTAATTTTTTTTGTTTTTTGTGTGTGTAATGTGTGTGATTTCTAGCATGCTCTGCATTAAATAATTCCCACAGAAATAACCACTTTTTGTACTGAGTCTGATAGTTACAATTTACCAGTTACTCGACTTTGACATTTCATCATCATCACTGACAACTAATGAAATCACTACTCGACTTGCTTAATTCTAAAAGCAAAACAGGCAGCCAAAACTCTGTCAATGTGACTTGCCACTTATTACACATGCACAGCAATTTTGCATATGGCAGACAGTATATGCTTGTTTGGACTCATGGCATGGCAATGCATAGTGAAAAGGATAATCAGGCAGGTAATGATCATATCTTATGTGAATTTGAACATAGTTTCAAATGCTACATGTATGTACCAATGTTTCAGATGATAATAAATAAATAATGTTTGAAAGAGCAAAGTTATGGAGAACAAAAAGTCCTTTTTTGAAACTTTTCTAGATGAATTCATATGTACTAATTATTTTGAAAAATGAAAAAAAAAAAAGTGCTGGTTTTGACTCTGTGCTATATTTCTCATGACCAAACAAAATGTTTATCAGTATCTGTCCCTGCGGAAAGTTGCACTTTTCTTTGGCAAAAGTTGCAAAAACGTTGCACCAGAAAATGGTAAAAGTTGCACCAAAAATAGTAAAAAATGCAAAAAAGTTGCGCTGTCATACCCCTTCTATATTCTTTACTCAAGGTACAATTTTTAAGATGTAAGACCAAGGATTTCAGTACAACAATGGCATTCATTCTATAAACATCCATAAAAAGCAGGAATAAAGGCATAATATACTGTAGTAAGGAAACAAGAGAGAAAAATATTTTGTATCTTATTAACAATATGCAAGCATAACCCCCAAATTACAACCTTTGAGAGCGTATCAGTAATATTGAAAGAACACAACAGAAAATCTGATTATTACTACATGTATATCTTGTGATTCACGAAGTCGAGAATTGAGCATTTTTTAATTTTTTTTTTTGCAGAAGATCTGCCAAAAGTCTAAATGTCGCAGCAAGAACACGCGAAATCGTGAGAAATTGGGAAAATTTACTAAAATGACAAATATCGCAAAAATCAGACATTTGCGTAAAAAATCGCGCGCAATTCGCGATCGCAACTTTCCTCAGGGATAGATCAGTATCAAGTTGCTTTCCAGTGGCTGAGCTGGTGGAGACAGTTTTTTTTTTTTTTTTTGTGCAGACATGACTAAGACTTGTGAAAATTAGAATGTTTTGTACTGGCTAAAAATATCAAGAAAAATTTTGTCAAATGATATGACACATCTCAAAAGTTGTTCAGTGTAAAGGATCCAAAAAATGGATATGATGAAAAATAAATTGTTTTAAGTAGTTTTGTGTTAAGCTTCTGTTGTTGGAATTATTTTATGATCTGTCATTACTGTCAACCTTGTTCTACCAATAGTATGTTAAACTTTGCTCAACTGAAAAATTACAAAAAAAAAACCCAGAACAACCTATCTCAGAAGCAACTTTTGACCTTAATTAATGGCATGATGAAATCCTGTCCGCTTTAGAAAAAGAATAGCAAATGCCTAAAGGAGAAATAATTTCTAGCCTTTGACTCGAAGGTTCATGTGGTATTGAATTTATTTGAGAAAACTGATGTCATTCATGACTCACAGGAACTCTTTGATCGTTTGTTTGTTTGTGTTGTTGTTTAATGACACATCAGGATGATTACGGCTATACTGTGTCAAACATGGTAAGATATATTTACACGTCAAGAAAAGACAGGAAAGAAACGGGACAGAAGACAGGAGGAAGGAGAGAGAGAAAAGATGTCTTCCCTGGAATATCGAGGATGGCACTCCATGGGAGACACCCCACCAATGGTGGGCTTACACCATCTGCAGGTGGGAGCAGAGAACCAACTTATAAACCCTGACCCACACGGGGGGAGAGCCCTCCTTGAATTGTGGTGACAAGGTTGGATTAGGATTTTTTTCCTTTCTAAGAATTTTTTGACCTGTCTTTGAGAACACATAATATTGTAATCAAATGCTCATGACGGCATCGACTGCTGATATCTAAAATGTTGGAATGTGATCTCCAGCCATTCTGGATTTGCTAAAACAAAAAAGTACATCTCTATAAGGCATCAGTGGATAGGACACTTTCACATACTTCTCACACTCTGATCCTAGCAAGGAACAGTCTCTCACATTGCAGAAAATTATGTAACTTGGTGGAAATACCGAGTCATGAATGTAAACCCAAAGTATTTTCTCTGTAAGAATTTGTGTAAAACGTTATATTCAGAAGACATTTTATCCTTTCTTCCCTGTGTAAATAAGCAGACAGTTTGATTTACAGGATGACTGTATGTAGATCTTAGGTAGTCTTCTTATAATTAAGTAGAATACGGGACTTTTAGCAATGATTTTCATTGCTTGTGTTATCTCTATAAGATTTTTATCGTGGATAAATTCCTTTGCCCCATCATAGATAATGTATTGTTTCTTTTTTGTCTTCATAGACGTATATTGTAATTGATTCAAATTTATTGAATGGCTTTTATTCTGTACTTCACATTTTTCCTTTGATTTCCTGTATCTCTGGCTGTAAGGTTACTCTAGGTCTAGGTCCTTGTTACTTATTTGTTTTTCGTTAACTGTTTCTAATGGCACACAAATGTTCTCTTCTCTTTACCTATAAATAACTAGTTAAAAAAAAAAACACTGAGTGACAATCTTCAAAACTATAAAGTGGTTTTGGATGTGTTTTAAAGAAATGTTTTTACTAGTTTAATTCTTAGTATTGCTGAGATAACTTATGACAAAAATATTTTACATGCATTTGAATGTGATCTAACATTAATCCAAAATGTTAAATATTTTTGTAGAATCCATCCCTGCTCATAATTTGAGTGATGTTTCAGATATTATCACACTGAGTTTACCTTAAATTTTGCCTGACTGTGATGTGCTGGAAAATTTATTGTCTAACTTTGAAGATATTTGAACAAAAAATTTCACCCCTCACTGAGCTTTATTGTTTGTTTTGCAACCTTCATTAGTTAATAAAGTTTCAATGTGTGGTGTATTTGGCTGCTTAGACCTGTTGTCATTGTCACCATTTTTAGGTGAACAACTTTTGAGAATGTCTCATATATTTATACATCTTTGTATGCACAATAGTTATCATTTCATTGAAGTGTTTGTAATCAACCGGCATTTGTGAGCTTGTTTATATTTTTAGTTTTTTTTAAAATTTGTAATACATGTTTTGAAGTATTTTGAAGTACTACATGTACTATGTACATGTATATGTTCTATGTACATGTATTTGGATGCTAAAAAATCAAAAGGCAGTGATCGTGTGGTGTCGTGGGCTAGCGGTTAGGCCGTCGACTCGGATCTGAAGTTCCGGGTTCGAATCCTGACTGGTCCCGACATTTTGTCCTGGGGAAAGGCAATTTACACACATTTCCTGACTCCACCCAGGTTTGAATAGGTGCTCGACTAGAGACACACCCAGGATTGAATGGGTACCCGAGACTAGAGACAGTGATTGATATTGTGAGATTGATAAGGATTTGAGCGCCTAACAGGCAGCCGCCTTGTATGCTTCCCAGGAAGCTGAGAACCTTTATGAGTACCTTCTTTGGGTCTGTCGGGGTAATAATAGATTGTAAAGCCCTTAGAGCCTGTAATTACGGGAAAAAGCGCTATATAAATACTCTCTATTATTTTTTAAAATTATCTTTATGATTGATTGTGTTCTTAACGACTGTTCTCTATACTAACATATTTTGATCTTTGTTTCTTGCTTATATAGCATGATTGATGTTCTTTTAAAATGGCTGTGTTGTGCTTTGAAATTGAGTGCAAAATTGCACGTTTTGAATCTTCAAAGTACATCTATTGAATGTCTTCTTTGTTAAATGAAATACCGCGGTACACTTTTGAAAAAAAAAAAACAACAGTGTGTTCCATGCTTTGTTTCCTTTCTGCCGTGTACTATGCAATGTTACATAATATGTAGTTCATACATTCTGTTGGTCAGTGAAGCTGCTGTTTTGTCACACGTTATTTTGCACAATCAAAAAATAACTGACAAATTCAAAACTTTCCTACAACAAATCATTTGGTTTGTTTGGTTTTACTCAGGAAAATGACTTTTGTCCAACTACCCTTCTTGTTTTTGCAATTCAGCATTGTGAAAATTCAGTTTTGAATATCTATGTAAAATCTGTATCACATCATAATTACTGTACATTTGTTAGGTCACAGCTTACACACAATGAATAAACTGTTTG
>JBCAUA010058416.1:0-11393 GCA_038406235.1 Peronia verruculata
TCTATCTATCTATCTATCTATCTATCTATCTATCTATCTATCTATCTATCTATCTATCTATCTATCTATCTGTCTGGATGTCTGTCTATCTATCTATCTAGTCACAAACTTGCAGTGCCAGGTCTTAACATTACGTTATGCCACCGACAGACAGACAGATAGACAGACAGAGCTGCTGTTGGTTGCTGTAGGTAAATAGCATTATACAGTTACTATAAGTCGAACCGTGACCTCGCTGGCTACGTTTGGTGCGGACGGATGGCTTCACTTCACACACCAACAAAGTTGTAGGCTAGAGCTAGATCTACATGCAAGCAGCGAGCCAGCCAGCCTCAGATACTCGCAGTGGGACTGACAAAGCGACAAGCGAGAAAGCGAGCGAGAGAGACAGAGAGAGAAAGAGAGAGGCGACTGCAGTTGGAGCTTAGTACTAGATCTAGACTAGGTAGATCATCGGAAACTGTGGCGAAAGATCTTATAGTTAATTTATCCAAGAGTTTGAGTGTGTATGACTGGAATATTTTGTGTACTTGACTTGGATCAGTCCTCCTCAAGCAGTCTCGTGACTCAGGTCCCGTGATTCGCTGGAAACTGTTACGAACATCTACACAGCCTGTAGGTAAGTATTATGTGTACATGTAGGCTATAACACATTTTGTTTATACTTTAAGTATATTGTTGATGGTGCCTGCAATGCAAAAAACCAGTTGAATGTATGTATGTATGTATGTATGTATGTATGTATGTATGTATGTAAGTATGTATGTATGCATGCATGAACGTATGTATGTATGTATGTATGTATGTATGTATGTATGTAAGTATGTATGTATGTATGTATGTATGTATGTATGTATGTATGTATGTATGTAAGTATGTATGTATGTCTGTGTGTATGTATGTAAGTGGTGTGTGTATGTGTGTGCGTGTAGGTGTCCTTGTATGTGCGTGTATGTGTCTGTGTGTGTGTGAAACATGTACATGGACATGTAGGTATGTAATCTATACGGATACATATAAAATATATTTTATTTGAATTTATTGTGCAGTGATCAAGATGCATGTCATAGATAAATAAAGTACTCAAATTTGGGTGGATGGATGGATGGACGGATGGATGGATAGTTAGATGGGTAGGTGGAGGGATTGATCGATGAATGGATGGGTGTAAAGTGGTTGAATGGATTGATAAATGGCTGGCTGAATAGATGGATGTAATGGTGGTTAGGATGGACGGGTGGATGAATGGATGGATGGATAAATAAAAGGATGGGCGGATAGATGGATTGATTTGATGGATGGGCGGTGGATGGACGGATTGATGGTTGGACGGATGGATAGGTTAATGAACGAAAATATTGTTGGATGGATAGATACCCGAATGGCAGGCAGGCAGGCTGGGTTGACAGAAGGATGAATTATAAAGAGATGAGTCAGGATAAATGGATGGATATCTGGATGGTAAGATCAAAGGATGGATGGGTGTATTTCCGGATTAATAGATGGATTGATGAAAAAATGACTGGATGAATGAAAGGCTGGCTAGTGGATGAAGAAAGGAATGGGTAAATGGATGGTTAGATACATGAATTGATTGACGGCACCATGAAATGATGAGTGAACTGATCGATAGCTGATTAGATGGATAAATGGATGATTTTGTGGAGTAAAGTATCAATGGATAGGTGAAAACTGATTCCCAGTGAAAACTGATTCCCGACTGGGTAGACAAAAGAACAGACAGATCCGTGAGTGACGGATAGACGAATAAATGGACTCATGGATGAGGGAGTGGTGAATGAACTGAATGAAATATAGTGAGGCACACAGAAACACACACACATATACACACATACACACATACAAATAGATGTTTAATGATCATGTAAAATCCATCTTTCACTAGTTTACTAACCAGCGTAATTCATGTCCGCTAGAACATCTCCAACCTCTTTTCTTTCCTGATAATAGTCTCGAAATAAGAGGAGGAGATCTCCTTGGTACTTCTCGCGCTCGACAAACTCATTTTCCTTCATGGTTGCTAATTTTGTGACGATCAGCTCCACTTTCTTTTTGATCTGCTCCAGGTTCAGATTCGTGTCACGTGACTCTATGTCAATCTTGATCAGAATGGTGCGAAGGGAAAAATGTATGTTTAAAAAGTAATAATAATAATAAATATATAAACATTAATTGAAAAAAGAAAATAATAAATAAAAATGTAAAAAATGTGATGAATGAATGATGAATGACAACACGGATAGATAGAAAAAAATTAATTAAGAAAATACAGAAGTTACCTATTTAGCCATCTATCTATTTATACATCCGTTCATCCATCCATCCATTTATCAATCGATCCTGTCTATCAATACTCTCCTATCTATCCTTGTTATTCATTCTTCTAACTTCATTTTTCCATCATCCACCCATTAGTTCTTCCAGTAATACATCCATCTATCCATCAGTCAATCTATCAACACTCCAATGGGTCAAACCATCGTTACATCCTTTTGCACCTTCTCCAGCCTTCTCCCCCCCCCCTCCCCACTCATCCTCATTTAAAATTGTGTTATGTCCTCTCACGTTCTTTCTATCTCCGACTCGTCCTCCGTTCCATGATCTGTCCACCTGTCCATTCTTAACCACCATAAGCCCAGTTATCTCTAACTCCATCAAGCAATCAAACTTGATCCATTTGCTCTTTTCCAACCCTCAGATCACCAGGCTATGAATCCACCCAGCCTATTCACAGTTTCACTTATCTATTCATTATGATATCTATCCTCTCACTAAAAGATAAAATTGTTGATTAAGTTTAGTTCCAGCCCAGGCTTTTATAGGTTTCAGCCAATCATCAACGTTCACCTCGGCTTCAGTGTTTTCCAAATCCTCTGGGATGGCATCACAAACGTCTTCACCATGATTGATCAGATTAGCTGGCATCATGGAGGAGGAGGGTCTTTGGGGGGTGTCCATCATAGAAACTTCTGTTTGCTAAATATTTAGTGTCTGTTCTGGGGTGAAAAACTGGTACATTAACGTTGAGAGTAATAAACATATCAATAATACAGAAAGAACAACAACATTTTGGGGGAGGGGTAATTGGGGGAGAGAACCTATTGTTTGATTCAGACTATGGCATTGAAAGTTGTTAGCGTGTCTAGTTGCCATTGAAACGTCAGCCATCTTGGAGGTTTTCCTGGTTTCTTTCAAAACCTTTTTTCTCCCTTGTGCCACACGAAATCGTTCCAAAACTTGGCATATCATTTGTACCGAAATGATAACTGGGGTTTTTTTCTGTTTAAACTTTAATTGTTGTTTCATTATTTAAGTTATTTTTTTGTTTATTTTAATTCGTGTATGATATTTTTGAAATGCCGTACTTAAAAAAAAAAAAGTACAAAATTGCCCAAAATTGACATTTCATTTTTTTTTTTTTTTTCTTAAAAACGAAAGGAAATACAATTTAAAGTCTTTTATATTTATTATGTTTATTAATATTATCTTTATGTCAAGGAAAGTATTTTATAAAAGACAACGTAAATATGAGCGTATTTTTTGGAAGAGATAGACTACGAAATCGGTAACTGAAAATAATCTTTGCTCTTTTGTTTTAACACATAGGGCACTGGGAATTATAACTCCACCGCCTTGCTATTGTACGTCATTTCCTTTACCTACACCATCTTCCACCCGGCAGCTCAGTTCAAGAAAACATGGATGTAGTCTTGGTCCAGATCAAGGCATGCACTGGATTCTATTTGTGTTCGCGAGATTGCTGGCACGATGTTCTTTTACACAGCCCATAAGAGGAGCCTGTTGTTCCTCACGTCAACATGGAACCAATATATGTACAAGTGCTGTTTATGAAAAATTACCGCCCCCTCACAGCATGAGCAACACACAGTGCAGAAATAAACCTGTGTTGTGTATGAAAAGGTTAAACGTCACCATACACTGGTTTTGCGGACGCAATGGCCCTGCGGTATGGCGTGTCTGCTCAAGGAGAAAACAGGCCGGGATCGACTCACAGATTCTGCATCGCGGGATGACAAGACACGAAAATCCGCATTTTTTCAGTGGGAAGGGAAGCCCCACGTCTAGCCTTCTCGGATAAGGGTGAATATAATTTGAAGGTCTCATGTGTACGTTACGCACGTTAACGAACGCTTGGCAGTTCAAAATCGATGGAAGAGTAGACTGAGTGCCGCTGTCCGGGCAAAATTTCCAAATTCCAAATTTCTACCCCCCAAAAAATTCTCTGCAAAAATTGGCAACTACTAAAAGCCGAGATGCTCCTGCTTTCCTAGGATTGAAAGGCTTACCAAAAACAAACAAACAAACAAACAAAAAATATACTGGCTTTTGCAAGTTGCTATGATCAAAGGTTTAGGTGTTTGCACCTGGGCGACAAATTGACGTCGTGGTTTGAAAATCGAAGGCGACACGGGAAGGGAAAAGTATGACAATTAGAAGTACATGTACGCTTTTTTTTTTGTGTGTGTGTGTATGACTCTTCAGCTGTTTGCTGGCTTCGTTGGTAGGCCTGTCGGTAAATGGCAAATGTATATCAGAGGCTCCATGTATACGTTACGCACGCTCAGAAACATTTGGTGGTTAAAAATCGGATGAAGAATAAAGGCAGACGCCATTGTCCGCAAAATTTCAAACTTCCAAAATTCTATCTTCAAATATTCTTCACACAAGACAAGTACGTAAGCTGAGAAAATCCCACTTTCTTAGGACTGAACGGCCTCATACACAATACACTCTGGTCTGTTTCTGTGCTTAACAATGAAAATCGATGCGACAATACATAGATGTATAACACTCGAAGCTCACGCTCAGCGTTGTTATGTATCGAAGATTTGCTAGGCCACACTTGATCGAGGGTTTTGTGACAGAACAAAGACTGTGGTGGACGACACGCTGATGATCCTTATGACAGAATTAAAAAACAAAAACGAAATGGAAAAAGGGGGAAGAAAGACACAGGTTTGAGGAGATGGGGAAGGGATACATGTTGTTTTGTCTCTATGAGATCCGACCCATCCTGCTCTTGTCCTTTGTTTTGTTTGTGCTGTAAATATTCTGTCAATGAACCTACCATAAACAGTTTGATGTCTGCCACCAGTAAAATACCACAATGATAATTTGTATTTACTTTGTGTGCCAGCTACGTTTAGAACCATTCAAACACAACATCATGTCTCACTCTGAAACATTGTACATCTACAGTCATGTGCAATTTCCACCTTATAAAGAAAACTATGACAGTGTTGCGATGAAAGTGCTACACTACAGCCATGAAAGTGAAGGAAAAGGTCTAAACATGGAATAACAAAATATTTTGGTTTGGTCATTGAAAATGGGCTGCTATCAGCTTTCTCACCAACGGTCATATGTTTAAAAATATTCCTTCAGGTCGGAGAGATAAAGGGCAAAATGTTCATGCATTATCCAGAAACTTGTTTAATTAAGCTTTTAGATCATCACATCTCCGCATTAATAACTTTTGCTCATGAAAAATAAAATAAAATAAAATAAAATAAAATAAAATAAAAATGACTGCAGTTTACCTCTATCTTGTGATCACCAAGCACTCAGTTTCTGACGGAGGGAAATCAATTATCACATTATTCCATTCCTTGAAACCAGCAAAGCCAAACACTGCGCTGTACATGAATTCTGTCCCGATGATGGGGCTAAATTTTGCGTGAAATAGCAATTCTTTTTATTATTATTTTATTTATTTTTTTATTCAGAACGACATCTAATCAAAACTGTGTCACTGGGTCCCGTGCTGTCAGGCACAATGTGTCAACTCCTTCCTCTGACAACTCACGACTGTGTGACAGAATCAAAACTCTCAAGGCGGTCACTTCTCATCTTGTTCATGCCCGGCCTGAAAGTTGTCTACTTAAGAACAGACGTATGTACTATGCGGATCTCAAGCAAAGGGCGTTCACCTCTCATGTGTTTTTGTCGTCTCCCAGAAGTACATAACTTCATCAACTAAACTCGTATCGATCAAGAAACAGAACAATATTGACACATTTTTTTTTTCTAACTTTTAAGAATAATGAAAAATAAAACTTGGAGACTAACAACGTATCTTCTTCTTGTATAAGATTTTCCATTTTTTTTTTTCGCTCCTTAAACTGAACAATTGTATGGATGTATTATGCACCAATACGTTGTAACAAAAAAAAAAAAAAAAAAACTTACACAGATTTTACATATATAGTGTCGAAGATAAATCACTCTGTTTTCCATTTCGTGTCAACTAGATCTACATCTCAGTCAAGTGTGGAAAATTACAGTTGACTATGTATAAGTTCATGTCCTTGTCAAAAGTCAACACATCCGTAGTTTAACAACAGTGCTGGTCTACACTTCAACAAATCCCACTTGACTTTTGTGATTCTCTTCCCTGCTGCATTCATTTTTACATCACTTAAATACCATAGTACTTGGTTATCCCCCTCCTCCCCCTCCCACAGACACACACACTTACTCCACAGTTTTGCCTTCTGTGTGATCCATACGCCGCATCTTGCGGTGTCACTTTTCATACTTTCACTGCCGCACGATTACAACGCTTTCTCTTGTTGTTGCATTACTTTTGAAACTTTAAGCGTAAATATTTTCTTTTTCTATCGGAAATTTTGGTCTGGTGCTTCACCTAGCATCCAAAAAATAACCTAGGCAATTCTTTTTTTTCTTTTTCAGTTTATGCAGGTCTATATAAAAGAAACAAAACAAAACAACAACAACAACAACAACAACAACAACAACAAAACAACAAGACAATACTACAAAATACTGAGGCAGACCATTTCTGTTATAATTGCTATAATCCAAGGTACTGCTAAGACTGTGAACAATGGTTCTGGCTGTTCTCGTTACTGATCGGCTTTTCCTAAAGAGCTGTTGTCTCCAATGCCAGAAAAGCTTTATTAAAGTTATCAAAAAGAAGTACCTTCTATAACAAATTTTCAGTTTCTCAAAATGGTTGTTGAGATGTGTTTTTCAAAGCCCTGCTTCAAGTAGACTCTACATTATGATTGTGCCTGTGTGTCCGACATGGTATTTGTTTCTCATGAGTGGTTGAAGAGGACAATTCGAGCCACTTGATACAAAAGATGGGTTGGTTATAAAGCCAACATTGTTTCTGTCTGCAGGATGTCTGACTGAACTCTTACTTTAAGTATCACGATATCTTGCACATTGTCCGTGCTCTTCTCATATTCTGAGTGTTTATTAAGTGGCTATTTCAGACTGGATCATGGGATGGTGTGTAGGGTGAGGCATGGAGAGAGGCAGAAGGGGCTTGTAACTTGAAGATGGTAGTATAGCGATACAAACATTGCAGCCTCCTTTCACTTTGACAAAGCCACTCTTCTCTAGAAGCGCTGTTTTCTGAGAATCATTTTTATTTAGTAGTACGGTCTCTCGCTAAACACATGGTGAGCTAAAGTGAACACAGTACGTTTTATGATTGAAAACAGTACTGTCTACTCTTGGATACTTACCAAATAGATTATATTATTTTGAAGACATAAATATTATAAGTTGATCCCCAATTATGTGATGTGTCAAATCATTCTTTTCTTTACTTATCTGTGAACATTATTGAAACATCTTGATAAAACATATTTGATATCATAGACAATAAAAAATATTGAAAATCCTACAGGTTTTTCTAGATGGTGGCCTAGTGAATTATGAGAACTTATGTTGCTTGTTATCCAGAGTTTGCTAGGTATTTTACGAAATGTATATAAAGAATAGCTGCAGTACTGATAGGTGTCCGGCATTCCAGGCCAATGTGATAGATAAAAGTCCAGGCCTTGAAGTGTTTCTAGTTTCCCTACCAAGTACTAAATTTTGAAAACGTTATGGCATGAAAGATAAATGTTGAGATACTGCATTCTTCTTTTCTATACTTTTAAATTTAGTTTTTAAAAAAATGGTCCATACTTTTGGAAAATGACATCCGTTATTTATTTACGATATATTTTTGCTGAACCTCGTCATGATTGTTATAATAGTTATTTATTTTAACAGTTTCTTTTATTTTGTAGTTTGCTTATGTTTAATGTATTTGATTAGTTGCTGGCTAGACACTCATCTTAGTTTTAAGACATTTTTACAAGGTGATGATGATGATGACGATGATACAAAGCAAAGGAACAAAGATAATAATTTTTTTCTTAAAATAAAGAAATAAAGAAATAAAACTAGGAACTGAAAAATCTTACACATTATTTTCCCATTATATATCATTAAATGACATATTCTAATTCTAAAAATATACCATTTCATTTCTTTTTAGAAAACGTCGAAGACCTTCTCCTAGACAATAAGCAAGTCATTTGATGGATGTTTCCTTCCGTACACAACAATTCCCAATTTACATTTTTAAGAGCTTATTTTGTTGCCCCGAGGACAGACCATATTAATTCGAAAATTTGGCAGGGTATTTAACATCAAGATCAAGTTGTTTGTATATGATACTTGTTTTTCTTGAATTGTTTGTTAATTTGCTGGTCAGACAGTTTTATTATAAAAAAAAAAATATATATATAAAATGATGATGATGATGATGATGATGATGGTGGCATTTCACTTTTAAGATCAAGATCAAGTTGTTTATATATGTTATTTGCTTTTTTTTAGAATTGTTTGATTAGTTGCCGGTTAGACATACCTTTTCTATTTTTTAAAATGATGATGGTGGTGATGATGGTGGTGATGATGATGGTGATGATTACCCTCCCTGAAGAAGAACCAACCAGGTTCGATTTTTTTAAAGTATTATTATTATTTTTATTATTCATTTAATAAATACCCCAACACCGGTAGACGGTCTTTGCGTGTTTTTTTTTTTTAAACGACACTTCTACAAAATGATGGTGATGATGATCTGTCCAACATCAAGAATTTATTTATAAGTGTTATTTGCTTTTTTCAATTTTTTTTCTAACTTATTGTGTTAGTTGCCGGTTGGACAGTCTCTTTCTATTTTATAAAATGATGGTGATGATGATGATGATTATACTTTATTGCCCTGACGAAGAAATTAAATGTTCGAAAATTTGGCTAAGTACTTCAATTTCTACCACTAATATCCACTTTCTGTATGTTTATTTCTTTATTTTGATTCATTCAATTAGATGCCGATAGAAAGTGGTTTTAGGTTACTATAAAATGATATGCAAGTTGGTCTGAAAATTTGGCTTACCTTCAATTCAACATCAAGAAGAAGTTATTTATAAGTGTTATTAGCTTTTTTTCAAAATTTGTTTCTACATTGTTTAGTTAGTTGCCGGTTGGACAGTCTTTTTCTATTTTATAAAATGATGATGATGATGATAATGAAGTTGTAAACTTTTGATTCTACGGTCACAAAAATACACACTTTATAAAACTGAAAAGCTTCTCCAACTTAATGAGGAAAGATGAAATTGGAATATACTTTTAATATCTTTTTCATATTGTTATATTTTATCCTTGTTGAACCGGACGAAGAACTTTAAGGGTTTGAAAATTTGTCGAGTAACATCACTTTATACAATTTCTAATATATCGAGCATTGTTATTTAATTGATCTGAATAACTTAGCGACTGCTTGACGGCGTGTGTAATAAGATAAGATAGATAATTAGACATTTCTATAATATGATGATAAGGATGATGAAACAGGTGATGTCTTTGCGAAAAACACAAATGAGTTTCTAAACACATCCTTTAATTCACAAACAGGAAATTCATTAAAGAGAAAATAACAATCAAAGTGACTATAAATGCATAAGGACAATAACTTTACAAGCCTGTAATTATGTCCGAGTTAGATCAAAACTTAAAACAGATGCAAAGCCATAAATTTGAGTTTAAACATGTTCACTTCGGGATCACTTGTAATTATTATTATTCATACCTCAATCTATAAATCCACCTGTCCATCCTTTAACCCATATATTTGTCCATCCATCCATCCATCCATCCATCCATCCATCCATCAATCCATCCTCCATCTATCCATTCATCCATCCATCCATCCATTCATCCATGCATTCCTCCGTCCATCTATCCATCTCTTCATCTATCATTCTGTCCATCCAACCATCCATTCATCCATCCATCCGTCCTCCATCCATCCATTTATCTAAACTCATTCATCTATTCTAATGAAAACAGTTTCCATAACGAGCGAAAAAATAACGTTTACAACACTTCTCATGGCCAGCCATCTTCATCTTTCTTCTTTCAAAGAGCTCCCTGAAGTTAAAGTGTTCATAAATAAAGCTCATGAGTAATAATAATCTATTGAATATAATCGATGACGAATCTTAGTATTATATAATTTCATTTACGTGGCACTACGGAATTGTAAAATAATAATGATAATAAAAATAAAGAATTAGTAATGTATAGCATTGAACAAAGTCTGTTGTGTTCATACTAGACAAAGGTGCCCGACATTAATATGTTTTCATTAATATGGTATGTCCTCTGGTACATATTACACTTAGCTGTTTACAATAAGTTAATAGTTCCTCCTATGTGGCACACAAATAAACCAGCCCTTTGATACACAGACATGCAGTAATCGAAATGCTACAAAGTCAAATACTTGTACACAAAAAGTCATTGTTCAGCATTTGGGTAGAAACGTCAATTTCAAGTTTGGCAATTCGACAAACAAAATAGTTCACAATTTGCCTAGACAAGGTCCGAAGTTTACGATCACCTTTCCTTAATATAGACAGAGGTCCGAAGTTTGTCCTAGGAGGAATTGTTATTTTGCTGATGGGAATGTTCGTTGTTGAGCAGTGTGAAGTGGATAAGTCCCAGCTTGACGTATGAAAAGTTCTGTGACTTGGCATATACAAAACGTTTGCTCTTTGCTGATGTACAGAACATCCTTTGTTCATGTTGAGCAAATCCGTTGTTTGCCTCGTATATAAACGTCGGCTGGTTTGTCTACCAAGTCACCAACATAGCACAATATGGCTGAGTTGTCCACCTCTGAGTTAGATGAAGTTATCAACGTTGGCGATTTCTGAAATTCCAGTGCTTTGGCATACCACAAAGTCAACCTTCTGTCGATATGCAGAATTCCTCCTCTTAAATTTCTTAAATTAGTTCTTCCTTTGGACCTACAGATTTATTTTTTTTTTTGACTTGGCACACAGCATAGTCCGGCAGCCACTTCATTGGCCCTTTAGGTAGCTCTACGTGGTTTGCCTATTGAGGTTGGTATGTGAAGGCATAAGGGCAGTAAGGGCTTCGGCCTGAGCTGCTACTATAAGCCAAGGGAGGTCTCCTCCCTAGTTCCGACTCCTACCTTCTCGTGGTAGTGGCTGTTAAGGATTGAGCCTTCT
>JBCAUA010058427.1:0-11393 GCA_038406235.1 Peronia verruculata
ATATAAGTGCACGGAATCCTTATTTCGTTAGGTACAGACCAAGAGTAAAAGATGCGTCCTGACATGACGAATTCGTACCTAACAAAAACAAAAACTTATTTGTCTGTTTTGACCTAAATGCGTATGCCACGGTCTGTTAGAAGAAGGAAAAGTTGATATACTTACACAATTACATTTTAACTCATTTGTTTTACTCATTAGCAGTTTCTCCATCGCTACGGTTCCAGTATCAGTCAGTCTGCATAGCAAAACAGATTTTTCATCACAGTTTGATAAGTGATCATTTCCCCCATTTTTTTTTTTTTTTTTTTCTTAGATTATGATTTTTCCATAACAATAAATTAATACAATCTATGTCATCATTTCATACTCAATAAACTGCATTTTGTTCAATTGTTGTGGTAAAAGCAAGATGGCAAATACTAAATCGTGATATTCTGAAATGATAATAAGGCGTTTTATCAAGGGGTGCCAGAGTGCGCTTAGCTGTTTGTGTGCCATTTTACTTGCTGCGTGCCTTGCTGGCGTAAGCTACGGTGGTTGGTAAAACAGGGTGAGCAAACATGAAGAAGGAGATGTCATGTGATAATCAAGAGAAACAACACCCAGCTCGTAGACTACAATTGTAGGAATGCAAGGGGGGTGGAAGAGGGGGAGGGGAGGTTACGAAATTATGGTGATCTATTTACAAAGTGGTAGAAACTAAGAAAGTGTGAAGAAGGCGGCGTACTTCAAATGTCTGTGGACTTCCAGATTTCCGCATAGATGCACACGGTTTCAGTTTTTTATTAAGTCTCTGGACGTAAAAACTCATATAATCTTTAGATTTTTTTCAGAATCACTTCAGATTCCTAAGATTTCAATGGCAAACTCATTGAGTGAAAATACACGTCTCTGTGGTTTGGGTCTCTTTAATGCTGACAAAGTAAATGCTCTCAGAAAAGAGGAGATCATAGACGAAACAGAAGTCATGGCCGTGAATATGGCTGAAGGTCTGAGTAAAAGATTTAGGTTAAGAAGTCTGGCTATGGTTGGGATTAGTAGAGGTAAACTAGTAATTAAAAATTACTGTTAAAATACATTGTTAGATGATCAACAATCAGCGGGAATACTCTAAACCTGTTTCCAGCAAATGATTTGATTTTGTGTTTACTGTTTATAGAAATTGTAGCTTATATAGTAATATCTGGTATGGTTCCTGAGCCGATGATAGCCGAATGATGCTGAATGTTACCTCATTTTCCATTGAAAGAAAGAAAGAGAGAAAGAAAGAAAGAAAGAAGAAAGAAAGAAAGTTTAAAGAAAGAAAGAAAGAAAGAAAGAAAGAAGAGCACCCCGAGTATACTTTTCATTGACTAAATGATTACAACGACAGGAATAGAGGGTTTGGGGCTGGGAAATTGCTCTGTTACTGCTAAATGTGTTAAGATCGCTTATTAAATTATAGTTCAACTTTGGGACTGAGGAAGATTTAGGGTTTGGAATCACACAATCCAGAGAATATCAGATCTGTTTTCCTATTTCATGGTGCGTGGAAATCACTGTCTTTACCTCACTAAACT
Organism: Peronia verruculata; assembly: GCA_038406235.1. Classification (NCBI taxonomy): domain Eukaryota; kingdom Metazoa; phylum Mollusca; class Gastropoda; order Systellommatophora; family Onchidiidae; genus Peronia; species Peronia verruculata. Next base: position 1,563 of record JBCAUA010058427.1, read on the forward strand.
GCGCTGTATCACAAGTTTAAAGTTGCTTATCCTGCTTGTTCTTGTTGTAGCTGTTACTGTTGTTGCTGTCTGTTATTGTGTTGTTATTGTTGATGTTGTTGTCGTCGTCGTCTTTGTTGTTGTTGTTGTTGTTGTTGTTGTTGCTGTTGTTGTTGTTGTTGTTATTGTTGTTGTTGTTGTTGTTGTTGTTGTTGCTTTTGTTGTTTTGTGAAACATCAAATAAAATCAGGATAGCCTACATGCATGTAATATTCACCAGTAACATATAAGGCAATTTAGTTTTACTTATTTGTCTTGTCTATCTCAGTTTATAATAACTAATAATAATATGATGTAGTTTTTGTTTGTTTGTTTGTTTTGTTTTGTTTTGTTTGTTTAAAAGTAGTACATATCCTGAAGTAAAATATTTGCAGACTGATCTCTTCGGGTCTTCTCACATCATTCCCGCTTAGGTTGAAAAAGCTTGTGATTTTGATTCATCCGGCCAATGGATTGTGACATCTCGTGATCTGGGCACAGGGACAGTGAGGAAAGAGACAGTAGAGGCCCTCATTGTCTGCAATGGTCACTTGCACGAGCCTAACATACCCAATATTAGTGGGCTCAAGTCTTTCAAAGGTGAGCTTGAGGCCATCAGCAGCAACTGAAATGCATGGTGTCGACCAAGGCATGTTATTACATGTAATGCGTTTTAGGTCAGACATGTGTGACACAGACAATTGTCCCCAATGAGATAAAAATCCCAAACGACAGAAGATTGCAAAACTGTTTTTCAGTTCTATAATCAATTCTCTCCCTGGCTGTTGAAAAATAAAAACTGCATATCAAGCAACGTATATGGCGGGGCCGTAAATGACGCTTTTGCCTAACAACCAAATTTCACTTCAAAAAATAAAATAAAACCAGAACCTTTTTTTACTTTTGATATGAATTACGTTTTAAGCAGCTACAAAACGGCAGCCTAATGTTCGTGTCACACTATTATTTCTTGAACATGAATCCATATCACAGTGGAAATGATGCATTCTCTTTCTTCTATCGCTTTTATGGTTAAGGCCATCAGAGTGGTCGACTTCGAGGTGCCAGGCCCAATTTTGTTTTACATCCTTCTGTCAACTGCCTCTGTATATAAACGACTGTAACAGACCATAGAGCATTTCCCAAATTCCCACGGTGTCCAAAAAAGTCATATGAAACAGACTATCGTAATTTTCCCCCTACCCTCATCCACCCCACAGCTCTACCGCTGGTGCCAAAGTTTGACACGTAGAATGTCTTTCTAAAAGTAGTGATCGCCAGTTTATTAATCAAATTAAAATCTTAGTTAATCTTTAATAATAATTATAATTTTTTAAAAATGAAAAAAAAAAGCTCAGACGCAGAGGTAGGAGTATGTGAAGGGGGCCATTGAAACGAACGCGTGTCGCTGACGGACGGAGTTTTCCTGAGATCAAAGACACCGTTGTAGCTATCTGATGACTGCTTTAACCATTCACTCCATGATTCATCATGACCAACAACGTAACCGGTCACCGGTCATTGTAACCGGTTAACCATTCATGAGTCAATGACCGGTTTAACCGGTTATCATGACCGGTCATACACAGGCCTACTGCACATCATGAGATGTCAACCGCGCATCACATTGTCATGTGCGAAGGAGAGAGAAATGAAATAGCAATATGTCAGTGTGAATTCAGAGTAAAGATCGGTTTCAATCCACTTTGACGAACGCTTCATGCTCTCTAAACAGGTGGAAGGAAACCATGCCGATAATCTTTAAAATCTTTAGAATTTATTTTATGTCATAATTTCTCTCCTTCATGTGCTGCTATACGTTTATTTTCATCTTTGATTTGCTGATTAGTCCATACAATCATAAGTCACCAATATTTATTCCATTCTTGACAGGCAAAGTGCTTCACACCCGTGATTTCAAAGACTTTCGTGGATATGAAGGTCAGAGAATTCTAGTCGTAGGCATTGGTAATTCTGGGTCAGATGTGGCCTGTGAACTTAGTCGACACGCCAAGCATGTGAGTCAACTTAAACGGCATTCCCTTTTTTTTTTTTTTATATAATGTGCTGAGCTTTTCTGGGTTTCGATTGGTGCAATAAACCATTTCTGTTGGGTGTGGCTGTGACAGCAAATGGTGCTTATAATATAAGGATAAGTGGCCACATGTGTGATCACATGTTGTTAAACGTTTGTTATAAATAATGTCAGTGTTGTTAAGAAAGAGGGCCGGCAGATGAGAAGGAAAGCCTATCATTAAAGAGGTGAATACTATACATTTTTGAACTGACATTTGTCAGCGGAGGAAATCTATGCAACCTCTTTTGTATCGATTCTGCTTACTGAACTAACACACCAGCTGTGAGCCGACACTGAAGAGAGAGAGAGAGAGAGAGAGACAGAGAGAGAGAGAGAGGAAGATACTGGTGAAATTACTCAGACATAGGCTTGCCAATTATACAAAATAATATGAGACACGATACGGTGAAATCAGGCGCTCGTCAAACTGAGCCGACCGGAGAGATCACGTGTTTTTCAACAGTGAATGAGTTTTTAACGTATTTTTTTTTTTTGTTCACCAAACCCTTCTATATCAATCTAAAAATGCATTTCCTAGTTCAGCTGACTGAAATGGGCCGAGTAAAGGCTCAAAAACTGTAATTTAGTGGCATGACCTAACAAAGGTAAAGAAGGATTTACAAAAGTTATCGGCCATTTTCTCACTAAATTCAGCTGCAGCAACCGGTCACCCCCATCGTCTTTAATTGCCAACATCTCAAGTTTCTACTTAAGATAGATCAATACTTTTTTCACACACTGAAAGGGAAATGAATAATCTTCACAGTGATACCAATAACTCCATATGCTCAAAATGTGACGAGAGCCTGATTTCATAGGGTCGCATCTCATTATGATAGTGTTTTAAAAGAAAATGTTTCCGGTACATACACTGATACAGCTTTGATATCTATGAATCGAAAATGAAGGACGTAGGCTATGTAAAACCTGTTACAACTGATCCTAAAAGTACAGAAATGGTGCACATTTATTACATATTTTTGAAAAATGCTGCATGCCATATAAAAGTATGTATTTCTGTTGCCTCTTGAATACATAGTATGTCTTGTTTGACCGTTTAGGTGTTTGTGAGTACAAGACGCGGCGCTTACGTTATCCAGCGCGCAGGTGATTTTGGGCACCCATTTGATCAGGCCTGCATCAAAAGATGGTTGCAGATATTACCTCACAGTCTTATGCGACCTTTGCACTACCATAAGATCAACTACAAGTACAAACACTCCCTTTACAGCCTGTCACCAAACTTCAGGTTCGTACTACAGTACAAGTAATAATATAACAAAATGTTTACAGCCATTAAAAATCGCGTGAAGTGTGACACGTATTTGAATATTATTTATTGTGGAACAAACTGATCTGGGCTTGTTTATTTCAGATTTGATGCTGGAGTTGCAACTATCAGCGATGATTTACCCAACCGAATCTTGGTCGGCGCCATAACGATCCATACTGATGTTGCTTATTTCACAGAAACTTCAGCAGTCTTACAAGATGGCAAAACCTTGGAAAATCTCGATGTCGTCATCTTGGCGACAGGATTCAACTTCAGCTTTCCGTTTATGGAAGACCAGTCCATCATAAAAATAGACGGCCATTACCCTTGGCTGTACAACTTGATCTTTCCCCCTAGTCTCCAACGTTCGACACTTGCAGTGGTTGGTCTGGTCCAGCCCTTTGGGTCTCTGCCTCCAATTTTGGAAATGCAAGCACGTGTAGCAGCGAGGGTAATGTCTGGGAAAATCCAATTGCCCGACAAAGAGGTCATGAAAAATGCAGTCTTGCAAAGGAAAGATTTTTTGCAGTCAAAATATGTGGACTCCCCACGTTATAGCATGCAGGTCTATTTCATAGATTACTTAGACACACTGGCCGGAATGATTGGGTGCAAACCAAATATCAGAAAATACTTTCTAACCGATCCTAAGCTTTGGTACAAAGTTGTTTTTGGTCCAGCCACGCCCCCACAATGGCGATTAGAAGGTCCTGGTCAATGGGAAAGTGCAGTTGAAGCAATTATGAATGTTGATGAGAAAACTTATTATCCAATGAAAACACGAGTTGCGGGACTGGGTGAAAAAAATGGTCTCTATGATGGATGGATCAAATTGTTTAAGTATTTGATTTTCATTGTTTTAAGTACAGTTGTTTTAACGCAGCTTAGAGCAGATGTGTGAGGGAGTTAATGTTTTTCAAGTGTGAATATTAAATTATATTAGGTATTGTCGGCATTACTTTGAAAACGAAAACAAGCAAACAAACAAACAAGGAAAAACTTGAAATATCAGTTAATTACAGAACCAGTACACCACGTTTACACGACACACGTAAATCTTTCAGATTTGTTTTTAAATTTGCTTTTATGTCTTTCCCGGCAATGATCTTTACTACCTAAACTGCATTCATGTAATACAATCCATGTTCGGAAGATTTATTTCCTTAGGGAAATAATATTACTTCTAGAGATTTAATATAATGACGGGATGATACAGCATGTGTTCTGGAAAAAGTAAAGTAATGGGCTTACAGTATCATTCTCCTTCTCGCTGGTATAAGATTCAAAACTAATCTTTATGCCGATGTTGTAATTAACACATTTATATAACCTTTATTGGTGTTCTCGAAATGTGCTAAACACCTTTTAGAAATTAAAGTTATTTGAGACATCATTCTTGTCGTGTTTGAATTTATTACATTTTGTTGTGTTCAGTTTACTATGCTCATTTCATTTCTCCTGAAATATGGATTGAGCCATGAGGCCCAAAGTCCCTCTCCTTCCATTCAAATTTTAGCTATGATTATGTTTGCTGTTATAGTGCTAAACTGTTCATCTATTTTGTATTGATCACTTTCATGGGCAAATGATAAAATTATAATTGTTCACTGATTGGCTTTTAACGGTGTCATGAAAATGATTTTAATTTTTTACAAACGACTTAAAATTACAATACGCTGAGGTTCCTTCTTTGGAGGGTTTTCTCTACAGACAACCTCGCAATTTTGCCACTTAACCAGTTGTTTCAGAGTGAGTTGATTGAAGATAATTTCTTTTGTCTAGCAGCAACTAACTCTCTAAATAAAAAGAAACAAACTATACTTTGTAGAAGTTCACTTTGTCATTATTAGCAGTCAATAAGAATAACCACAATAACAACGCCATCCATAACACAAACTACAGCCGCACATCCACGTACACATTCAGACATAGCCTAGAGAATATTGAAGAGAAAAAAAAATTATCAGCAGTTAGGAAATTTAATAAAAATATAATGTAGGATAACAGAATTTTCATGAGAACATGTAAGTCTAGCAGTCATCGATATGATTCAATTCCAATAGTCTACTTACAATTTCACAACCAAATGCACCACCACTAGCACAAATGGTCGGATATGAAATTGCCAGACAATGCCGCATAGCTATAGAGGACATTTAAAAGAAATCAGATAGAAAATATGTGGATGTAAAAATCCTGAAATTTTCAACTATAAATAAACAAATAAGGAATAAATCAATAAATAAATAATAAACCATTTAAAAATGCCACAATGTCTAAAACTTAAAATCAGTACTCTACTTAATAGATAAATGGGAAGCAGAGGAAAAGCAGTAGAGCTATTTATTTAATCTATTTTCAGATAATTATTGTTTGGATAGTAAAGCACTTCAGTAAAAAGGTAATCCAGGATGGCAAACAAAAAGACAGACCAAAAGAAACGAAAAGAAAAAAAACCAAACTCATAGTTTGGATTATTATTTTTTTTTTTTTTTCAGGTGAGTTGCAGAGCAGGCCTGTAACTTTTATCTGGCACCAAGATGAATAACTGCGACCGAATTTTTTTAGACACGACAAAGATTGTAGAACTGTATTTTGCAATGAAAACTTCCCTAACGGCATACGTGTTTGGTAGAAACACTGGAAGTGTGTTTGACAAACATAAAGGCCATAGAGGCCCAAAGTTCATAGAGAGGACTCGGCTCGTCTTGGGGACGTCAGGGATCATTGGAACAGTGGTGAATGCAACTGGTGGGGAATTTTCTTCCCAGTGTATTTGCGTCGGAATTTTCTGTGAACAAGGGTTGGTAACTTTGCCGTAAATTACAGTTCCATAGTCTTTGTCCTCTTTTCCACCGTGAGTAACCCATCTTGGTATGAAAGAAAAGTTACAGGTCTGCTCTGGAACTCACCTGAAAGAGAAAAAGAAATAATAATTTCCCTCGAAAAAGTGAATCTTTTCTTTTGCCTCTCTCTTTTGCGCGGGAACTTGAGAACATCTTATTCTTCAGACGAGTGAATGCGAGTTTATATACTCAAGGTGTAAAACAAGGAGTTTGTTCTCAGCGTACAACGCACTTACTACAACATATTTAACAATAAATCTGGATGAACAATCGAGCTTAGACGTTTTTGTGAATCTGGTTCTTGTTCCCATCTTTATTTAAATAAACATGTGACGCTTTGCAACATCGTAAGTTTTCAGTTGAACATGTCCTTTTTTTTTTTTTTTTAAGTACTTAACAGTGACACACTGTTAAGAAATCCTAAAGCTAGATGTGTTCATTTTACGAATTCCTACTGAGTATTTCAAAATTACTGTGATTAATAGCAAAAAAACTAAAGTAATAAGTCATGCTTGTATGTTTCTTATGTTTTGCTGTTCAGTGTAACACACACAGATTTCTGTTTTAAAATTCAGAGATATAATGAATGAATTTAAAAGGGATCAGTAAAAAGGAATTGCATTTTGGGTAATACCCAAGAGAGGTGATCCATTAGGAAAAACCCACAAGGATCGTCTGTTCTTTGGATTGTAATTGCAGTTGTAATTGCCATGAAATATCTTTCTTTTTTTTTCTGTGCTGTTGTAAAGGTTGAATTCTATCAGTATTGTTAATGTATATAATCCATTCGCCCGTTTACCATCTACATCTTTAATCTGTTTTGGAAGATGTGCAGATCGTCTCCAGAAGCTTTTACACTGTAAGAATAGTCTGTACATGTAGAGTCATTTGCTGTAAATTTACCATCAGTTTACCATATAATCTACGGCCAGATTTTTGTTGTAATGTAACAACGCTCGCTTGGCATTTTTTAAGTACAAAATTTTTGTCGAATTTTAACATCATAGCCTAACAAGCAGTTTTCAGTGACAACTTTTGGCTGTGATTTTACGGCATAACTTTGGCTTTTTTTGGTGCCGACGTTGTACTATATGTTTACATGAAAACTTTTTACAGTGTGGCAGTGAGATAATATGTTCGATATATTTTTTAACTGAAATTTGTGACACCTTTCATATTTATCAAATATATATAACTCAAAGTAAAATTATTGGTTAACAGAAAAACTTAACTTAAAAACATTAATACAATACCATAAAATATGCATTACAATTCATTGCGTTGTCACTCATCCACTTGCTCAGTCATCAGGCACTGTATTTATGAAAATCTGTCAGTGATAAGAATAGCTACATCTCACTTCTAAATACATATCTTCATTCACTTTTTTTTTTTTTTTCATTTAGAGGTAAAAGCATACATTTCTATCAGCTTTGTCTTAGAGGTCATCAGACATCACCTTAGGGCTTAAAAGGAACATTTGAATTCTTTTTTGACTCGCTTTATAATATAGTACTGGAAAATACTGGAAGAATCGGTGGCAGCTCCGATACAACTGAGTAATTCAAAGCCATCAATCATCTGAAAGTGAGCAGAGGACAGCAAGACAGGAGTATGGCCAAAAGTGATCATCACACCTCCTATTGCTACCGTGGGCAAAAGAGCGGTGAGCAATAGTTCAGCTTCAGACGATGTCACTACTTCTGAGTTCAGGAAACGATTGAAAACAACATCAGCGGTACCTGGAGGAATCTGGGGCAACATAGCATTCCCGCAATGGACCTCGTCAACTCTTTTCATTGCAACGTTGCACATCTTCTGACTCAAATCTTGGCCAATAGTTGTGCAGTTTGGAAAAGCTTGCTTTAAAGTAGCCAGGAAAACACCGGTGGAGCAAGCTGGGTCGTACAGGCGGTGAGAAGTTAGTTTTAGACTTTGCAGAATAGAGATGGTAAACTGGCGAATATGTTCCTCCCCATGAGTTAAACTATGATCAAAATTCAAATCTATATCCCATCCTTCAGCGGGAGAGGTGAACTCTTTACGTGTGACTGCCTTCACAAGGGGTACAGGAAATACAATGTCTGATTGAACGTCAAGAGCAGATGCGAGGTGTCCATATATGCTAAGCTTTTCAGATGGCATAAAAGGACGGTAAAATAGTTTGAATTTTGATTCGGTGATTCTCCAGTCTTCCAAAAGTCCCATCAGCATATCGGCTCTGATCTGACTGCAGAACAGCTCGGGGATCTTATTCTCAATCCATAGACGAGATATTGTTTTTCTACCTAGTATTCTTACAGTTCCTTGGCTAATGGGATGAGCAAGATACAAGATGAACACACTCTGAGGTAGCAGGTCTAGGTATTCTTCCATTTTCTCCAGAGATCTTTTTTCTACAAGACTCCAGTCCAACGGATTCAATGAAGATGTGCTAACAGAAATCTGACATGACTTGTACCTGGAAATTTCTCGTTGAACAAGTTCAACCGTCTGCTTGTCTGAGGGATGCCGACATTTTTGCAAGGCTTCATTTAATTTTTGCCCAGCTTCTTCCCAGTTACCCTGAGAAAGATATTTTCTGGCCTTCAGAAAAGGGAGTTGAGCCTCCTTTGTGTGAACAAACTTGAAGATACCATCGTAGTGGTTGATGGAGGTGGTGACACTACTATCTCCCATGCTGCTCATAAAAATGTGAAAATACAAGTCACCGGAATAGACCACACAATGACGATGAATAGTGTTACAACGAAGAGAATAGTCTATTTGTAATGGAATTCAGCAGCACTAATGCATTTAAAATTATTCTCAGCTACACCAGACTGCGGGTTTCAGGACTTTCAGAAATGTCCTTTAAATCCAAATATGACGTCGGGAAAGTCTCGCCTTGACTTAAATGTGTATGTTAGTCATTGAAACCTTAAAAACCTTACATAACTAGCTTTATCTGATAATACCTTGCTTGACTTGGTTACCAGGTAATGTCGATGTGGTCACTGCAATGCCCGTGTCATCACAGACATTAACGGTCCATGTCAACAAATTTCCCTCAGGGAGAACCAAAAGCAGATGTTTCGTCTTAAATTGGAGGTATTCTCAGTCGTGTCTCACTTAAATGTAAAAATGAGTCAACGGAAAATCAATAATCCGCTTTTTGTGGCAAGTTATCCAGAGCAGTGCAGTTCACCACTTGTTTGTGACCGTGATGCCATCAGGCAGTTGTCCAGTTTATAAGGTTCTATTCTAAATGAGTAGTTTTATCATATCTATCTCTCAAACTTTATCTGCAATAAAAAACAAACGGACAAGCAAACAAAAAACTGAGTGATGTCCAAACAGCTTAGGTGCAGAACACATTACAACACGCTAGAGAGAAAAGAAAACGAGGCGGTCGTTGAAGAGGAAAAGCACTATTAAAAATATAAAGAAAGAATAAACACTGTGACTTTAAAATAACAAAAAGTGAAAACCATACCGGTACAAACTGTAACTTTCACTAGCCCTCAAAATTCCTCGCTCATGTCTGTAAGCTCCTTAAACTCCTTTAACTTACATTCTCCGCCTTCCTCCCGCTTCCCCCCCCCTCCCCTTTCAACTTTTCTCTATCACCTCCCCCC
>JBCAUA010058438.1:0-11393 GCA_038406235.1 Peronia verruculata
TATATACTTGGTATCAGTTAGCAAGATATGAAAATCTCCATAGATTTACAAGTTTTAGAGAGAAGACTGTTACCAAGTCCGGAGAATAAAATCAGTGAGAGATCATTTGTTGGCTTGGTTATGTGGGACATAAAAGATTATTATCTGCTTTATGACAAACTCAAGAATGCTCCAGGTCCAAGAGGAATATCACATGTAATTCTTGGATGTCTGCAAGCCCAGCCTGGAAAGATTCAAAATATATCATAAAACAACTGAACAGTCTGATGATGATCTCACCATTCCACTGGCTCATCTTAGATTTGATGAAGAACTAACAAAGGCCACAAAATGAGCAAAGACAAAGACACAGAGAACAATTCAGGCCAAGACAGATACACCGCCTTCCACCTGCATGAGAAAGCTGTGTATCTGTCAGTTTTTTCGTGTTTTTTTCTGACAGAAATATATTTGTGCAGTAGAATGGAATGTAAGAAAATACTTCATGCCAGTTTGGGCTAATATTTTTCCATGGATTGTCGGATATTCATTTACTGTAAGCAATTATTCATCACATATAATCTGGACAATCCTCTATTCTTAGAAAAGCTATTCATTGCGCATAGTCTAGACCAATCATCTATTGTTTGAAAAGCAGGAACGTTTATAATTAATAGAGTAAAGGCACCATATGCAGCTGGTCCAAACCATGCAGCCATTTTTCTTCTCATTTTGATATGTCCCACTCCTGGCTGTTCTAAAGCTGAAATTGAGTTCAAACTCCAAGGTGTTCTCTCACCTGATCAAAACAACTACCGGTACTCATAGACATGCACAACTCAAATAATTTGAATTTCTTCTATTTCTTCTTTTCTTCTTTTGCTTTCAATCATCCACATTTTCTTTTCTTACTTCCTCGCCTTCTTTCTTTTTACTGAGTGTAGACGGTGATGATGAATATGAAGATCTCTTGGAGTTCATGAAAGTAACCAAGAAAGATAATGAACTTGAAGGAATGGAACAAAATGTTCATGAAGTCTCACGAAAGGCAAAAGAGGGTATGCAACATAAAAAAGCATTGGCATCAGGAGCAGACGGAATGCCAAAGAATCAGAACAATGATGAAATACCACACATTTCTGAAAAATAGCACATGAGAGAAGTACTCTCACTGGCTTACTGTTGAAAATGCAGAGTCTGCAGTATTTTAAGTTACATGAGTCTGAAACAAATTTGTATGCTAATCTAGATCTGGTTGAATTGCTGGCTAGAGTGACACAACGAGAAGAACAGTCAGCTAACAATGCATTAACATAAATGAATGGGACCGAAACATCTCCTGTTTTGATTCTTCATGAAAATAAAAGAGGCGTTTAATCCAAAAACATCTAAATTTATATGGATCTGTTCATCAAAAGTTACCTGAGCTCATGTTTAACCAATATTTGATAGGAACAGCATCCAATCATTTGATTCGATGAGTTAATTTTGTATATTTTCCAGTTAATTTTGTATGTTCTTTCAAATGAAAGATTAATCTAGATCTGTCTGACTTCTCTTTCCTATTTTCTTCAGTTTCTGGTCTTTTGCAATGTCTTTTTTAAGTAGAATGAAAGTATCTATCCCCCTTGTTGTCACATGATTTGATCATGACCACATGAACTGACTTATGTGCCGGCTTGGAGGTCCCCTGATCACACAGAGCTCTATAGTATATTCTCTTTACAGTATGTCTGAAATTCAACCGTGCCAGCTGGCAATTGCAAACAATGTTCATATTCATATTATAGACATCCTATTAATATCTAGACCTGGAATGCCTGCCATAACCTCTTAGATGCCAAGGACTGAATTGAGTGGGATGAATGTTACTCAAATATGGGAATGGGAATCAATCGGACTCTGGAAAGAAGTGGGTTTGGAAAACAAAACTCGCTAAATACAGGGGGTAAGTATGAAATTTAAGGGGGTGAGGTTTTCACCAATGAAGGGTTAAATTTATTGATTTTGAGATTCCAATGAATTTGCATATTTGATTATGTCTCGGTGGAGAATACCAAAGCTCAGTTCTAATGGTTTTAGGCCCAAAAATGCACTCAATTGAATATATTTCATAGGCTATATATCTATATATATTGTATTGTCCATTTTCTCAGGTTTGTTTTTTTTTTAACTGATCTTCACTTTAAAATATCAGCTGTTTGTTATCATATAGGCATCAGATTTGGTACACTGATAGATTTTTTATATTTTTAGGAAATAGGCTAGTTATTTTGATTTTTGAGAAAGCACAAACTGTTTATTCTTTCAATAAGGGTTGTTGTTTTCAACCCCTTTTTTGTCAACATCAACTTTAAAGTCTTCCTGTATCTATTTCATCCGTCACAGACAAAAAAAAAACAACAAAAAAACAGCCCATTACTACCATACTGATCTCACATTTCAATACATAGAAAGGAAATATCTTACTGGATTTGTACATTTTAAGAAGTTTATTATTTTTTTTTTTTTTAACATAGCCACCATTGACATGGCATCAAGCAGTATTTTGAAAGTAAGTAATAAGTTTATATCAAGGGTATTTCACATCAATGGGGCCAAATTTTAAAGAACTTTAAATTTTATTAGAGCACCCCCTTAATACTGAAACTCTTCATTTATATCAACACGGAGGACAAAAATGGGACATCTTGCTACCCAACAAAATCACATCAGTTGAGTTGGTAAATGTTCAGATTTGGCTACAATTTTTGGTCCTTCTTCGATCCCGCTCTTGCCCTGTTGTCTGCCCACATATTTCTCTAATCATACCTTATCTCTGAATTGCAGTAAGTCTACAATAAAATATAATCAACATCTTTCGAGTAGACATATAGACAGATGGACTAAGCCTAAATCCTGAATCTAATATGAATGTGCTAAATTTAAATTGGAATCTTTGAATCTCTCAGTGTAGATTGGGTTACATTCTTTTATTACAGCGGTGAAGACTCAACTGGCCACAGTTGGTGGAGTAAGCTGGGCTTGGTGTTTTAAATTATCCATAATTTCTTTTCTTCCTTTCTTGCCTTAACTCTTTCCACTGATTCACTGATTAGCACCAGGCTTAATGTGTGGTAAATTTCAGCTGGCCTTCCTTTAGCACCCTTTACATATCAACTGTTACCATTTATTTGTTATCATTTTGTCTTTCCACATAATTAAATCATTAACACTACTCACCACTATTATTATTTGGAGGGCATCTAGGTTCAATAGGCTATACATTTATTTAAGTCTGTCACCCATAGCACAGAGCATTAGTCATAAATTTCCTATCCATCTCATTTTTCTAATATACTTTGGCTATATGCACTCCTTCCCCAGTGTAGTAGAGTCCCTGACTTGGAGCGCTGACACTCAGTTCAACTGGGCCGAAGTTACCGGGACGGGCTAGGTGTAGCCTATTTAAATAGTATGTCTTTGGTTATACAAAGTTTCAATAGCTGTAGTATGTCAGGAATAAACAACAAATTCCCTGCCATAATAATTGCGAATTGTAGAGTTAAAAATGTGACAAGTGGCCGCCTATGGTGCCTTTACTCCATGAGAATATCACAGATGTGTACATTCTTGAGCTTCAACAAAGTATATGGTAGGGTTCATTCTTATACCCTCTGATCCATTTTCTTGTAGAAAAATATGTTGCAACTGATTTTGATGTTTATTTATAAACATTAATTGAGACAGCAAGCTGGCACCCTAATTTCTGCTGTTCACACCTTCCACAAAAAACCTTTTTCATGCCCATACAACTGTCTCCTCTCTCTTCCATCCTTCTCAATGACATTTAAAAACAGATGTAAGAATTTTTTTACCATTTCCAAACATTCCACGATAAAACAAAGCAAAGAAATGCAGAATTTTGACACTAACATGCTGCCTGACTGTGTGTACAAAGTAAGATGTGCATCAGTGAAAGTGGTGGCAAAAATCTTCCATACCATATCTGTCCTCAAAGAAGGTGCCAAGGCTTAAGAAAATAGATGGACATAAACCTATGCTGTTATGCTCTCTGGGTCATGACACATTCATTCAAAACATTCATGCCAATTCCATCTCAAATCTTGGTGAGGATAATTAAAGAAAGTAACAATATATTTATGACTGTCTTCATTAACAATCTCCTTACAACAGCCTTTGTGTTATTGGGAAGTTGCTAAACAGTATTCCTTGACATCCGAGACAAAATTTTTATAATAACTTTATAAACATAAATAAATCTTGATTTAGAACATGAAAAATGACAATACAAAGACAAAAATTAGATCCAAATCACACATTTCAGAGATTCTTAGATGTATAATTACAGTATAGGTCCTGAGATAAATCACCACAACATTGTCGGAATAATTTGGGATCACAAAATATTTCTGATGCTATCTATTTTAACATTAACACTGAAATATTAAACACTTAACTACAAAGAGAGTCATATATTATGTAAAACACTGACATGTGAAGTTTGCTTCATATTGAATTGAGGCTAGGAGAATAAGGGAGCAAGTCCTATTCTGAAAGTGATTTTGCAAACTAATACAGTTAGACAATTTTCACCTGGTACTTAAATGTGACAAGTCAAAAGCAGCGGAATACAGTTGAAAAAAAAAAATATTAATGACATGTTGCCATGAAATACTGGCATATTTAATTTCAAGTCTTGAAAAAAAAAACTTGTTTTTAATTGCAAATAATCAATTGTCTCACAGCCAGTCACAATGAATTATATGTCAATTCTCTGCAAAATTAAGTTATCAGTACCATATGAAGAATTACTTCATACATTTGTATGCGGTTAAAAAAGATATCACAAACTGAAAAAACAATGGATAATTCCTCAGCGCTGGCTAAAATCTCGAGAAAAATCAGCAAAAATGAACAGTATAGCACATAACTAAATATTCACCTCACAAGCATCTTGATATATCTATTCCTACCCATAGCAGTAACTTTTCCTTATTCAGAGGTGAGTGTATTTTTCAATGTCTGCAGTATAAAAACACTCATATCTGACTACCTTTATCACAATCAACCCCCAGTTTGTCTGTTAAAGTCTATCGAGTCAAACTCATTCCAACTGGCCATGAGACAAGTTTTAATGAATTTGTTCCAGAGTTGACACAAATGTTTCATTTTCCAGCTTAAACCAAATAAGGCATTGATTTGCTCTTATCTGCAATAGATTTTGTTCAATAGAGCTATGGAAATTGCATATGTACCTAAGTACAACAATACATTTTCTCACAAAACAAACTGTCTCAAAAACTACAGAAAATAAGTAATAACTCATCCATTCTGTTTTTTTTTTTTTTTCTCAAATTGCAAATGTTTGAGCTATGCAAAATTGCAAATAAATCAGTAGATATATAAAAGGGTTGTTTACAAAAAAACTGTTCATAAGATGTATTTTTAAAAAATAACATCTGAAGTTTTTAAAAACCCTTTTGTTCTCAGTTTCTAGTAATATAGATGTGACAAATATTATTAATAATAATACAGCAATAAAGACTCCACAGCCATAAACAGTTTTGATCATGACAGATGAAATGTATGTTTGTATTTTTGTTTCATGCTTTCCTTCCTCCCAATGAGTACAAAAAAGCTAGAATGACAAGAGAAGAACAATGATAAGGATATGAAACGTAAAATTCTATGCAGGAATGACTGAATTTCTTAAAAAGACACTACACTCCTTGTTTTAAACAGCCTTGATCTCCACTAATGACTATTGGCAACGTATCTATGACCAGAGATTTTGTACACAGATCAAGGTCTAATGATTTTTATTTGTATTTGACTTCTTTTCCTGGGACAGTAAAAGGAACAGGCAGGACAAGGTTGGCCTTATAAATATGGCAGGTTGAATAACATAAACAATGGAAAAGACTGGCTCACTGCTACATGCAGTTCCACTTTTCATCTGTAGATATATGGCAGAAACTGCCAAATTATTTCAGTTATTTTTCCACACAGTCCAACAGATGCCGCTGTTTTTTCAAGTATGAAGGGATGCTGAATTGTCTGGCACCAAGAACTTGTTCTGATCA
Source organism: Peronia verruculata (assembly GCA_038406235.1). Taxonomy (NCBI): domain Eukaryota; kingdom Metazoa; phylum Mollusca; class Gastropoda; order Systellommatophora; family Onchidiidae; genus Peronia; species Peronia verruculata. The sequence continues at coordinate 6,066 of JBCAUA010058438.1, forward strand.
GACACTTGACTGCCCTGTCCATCACCTGAGCATGTGCTGACACCTTTGACAGCCATCTGGGCCAAATCTTGCAGTGTCTTGTCCATACTCAGCAAGTCAGCTCTCATGTTCTTGATCAGATTTGAGTACCACATGCTCATGAGCCGAATTTTGGGCATCACTGACAGAAGTTCTGGGACTCGATCATCTGGGTCAATGTTGTGACCTGTAGATTTGAATGCATTGTAGGCTAGATTTAGGAAGTATAGGACACATAAGCGCATATTCTAGGTTGCTAATGAACGCATTCAAATTTCTTCAATGTTCAATTCATTGCTCTTTCTTCTTTCAAGATACCAGACACTGTGTATGCTGATAACTCTTACTCTAGCTAAAAGTGATACTGTTGAAGAAAAGTCGTTGAAAACTTCTCAAAGTAATTTCTAGTGCTGACACAATAAAGAATTGTGAGTGGCTTATTCACTTCCAGTGTAAATCTGAAATCAGTGCTGCATATTTCTCACTTCTGACAACCACAAACATTTTGGAAAGTCCTCTGAATCCATATGTTGCATTAAAAAAAAAAAAAAACAAGCATTACTGTTTTGAGTCATGAACCATTTTCTGATCTAGAGACAACATAGTGATGATGAAGAAATGTATATATGGCTAACATTGTTGCTCTACTTTGCATGCACATTGTTTATCAATTATACAAGAGAAAAGTTGTTGATTTGTTTCACTGTTGGCTATACTTACTATTTAGATAGTCACACAGGATTTCCATCATAATCTCTGTGTGCTCAGTTATTGAAGACATATCTTTAAAAACAGCATTTTCTGGAAACAGAAACATATCAGAAGAATATGAACGGCATGAGAAATAATGCTCACAAATGGAAACAAAAGCGTTTTGTCACAAAGCAATGATCTTGAAAATATCAGCAAATAAAAACACAGACTTATTGGCACTGAAATATAAAAGTGTTTGGAATGCCAGTCTAATTCTGATCACTACAAATTTGGAGATGAAAATGAAGAGGAAAAAAACATAAATGGAGACTCTAACAAAAACAAAACAAAAACATAACTACGAAGTACTTGGTGTCAGTGACCTAACAGTTGAGCTGTCTGACTTGGGATTTGAAGTTCCAGGTTCGAATCCTGACAGGTCTCGATATTTTGTCCTTGAAAAAGAATTTACACACATTTCCTGACTCGATCCAGGTTTAAATGGGAATCCAGCTATAGACAGTGATTGATACTGTTCGACAGATAAGGATTTGAGCACCCAATAGGCAGCCATGTTGTATGCTTCCCAGGAAGCAGAGAATGTTTATAAGTGTCTCCTATGGGTCTGTCGGGGTAATAATAGATGTAAAGTACTTAGAGCCTATACTGTATAGGGATAAGTACTATATAAATGCTCTCTATTATTACTTAGCAACAATTAGCATGTCAGGATCTGGTCAAACATAGGCATTCTCATACATCCATCACTAAATAAGAACAAATCTTATAGATCAGGTGATGCAATGAGAAAAAAAACCCACACACTTTGCAAATTTCTCTATACCACATTACAGTACAGTATATATAAAAAAAAAATACTCAAATATGGGCACACAAACTTTCAAAGAGTTTGGTAAAAAATTGTTTTGTTTTTTTTTTTTGTGCGGGAGAAATGAATTGTAAAATCATATGTAAATAAATGAAATGAAAAAGTCTATCATGAAATAGGGTGACAGAAGGGCAGGATTGTAAAATATGACAGACAGCAAGTTTATGATGGATATTTCAAATGGTGCTAGACAGCTTAAAACTCTTTATTCGTGGTGAAATTTGCTGGAAGGCCGACATGATTAACATGATGTGCACTCAAAAAAGTTTCACTTACATAAATTTTTCATGTCAAAATCATGGGAGGTTGCAAATAATGAATATATTATGTAGTCTCTTTTTTTCCAAATAAATGCCCTATACATTTTATTTATTTCTTGAAAAACACCTGTACGTTGTATGGAATATTTAAAAAGTGGTGGAAAAAAAGCTGACGCGCTTGAGGTAAATAACTGCATTACATTTCATTATAAATGTATCTTTTAACCTTCTAAGGGTGGTTATCTCATAAACTGCTTTGAGTTTTGATTCAGTTCAAATTAACTTGTTGTAAGTAACCTCAGATTGAGAAAAAGGAAATTAAATTTTGCATTATTATTTCTCATTCATTTAACAAGAAATTTACTGAAAAAGAAAAAGAGAGCATTTCAAAGAGTGATGTTTGGTAAAGTATTGAGCAATTATAAATTCATTCTTATTTTGATGATACAGTCTGTTGAATGTAATACCACCCACGAAAACTTTCATAACAGGTTTCAACTGTGCCTGATTGGCAATAGGTCATCACCATTTATTTCATTTATTATAGAGACAAGATGGGAAGACTATGCTGACAACCATTCACACACAGCATTCATCTGAAACGCTAATCAGTTCAACCAAAATACCATATTAGATATGAACCCCAAAACTGATGTTAGCAAGGAAGTTCTTTCCAAAAAACACAGCCAGTGAGCTTCACCAGAAGAACATATTTTTGTTAACTTTTGGAACTGAAGCATGCAAAAACATACTGTATGCATCAACATAAATATACTCTTCAATGATCAGAGAAACTTGAGTAAATGTTTGTTAATGCAAGATACCTGTGCTTAAAATGTTCATAGTTGAAAGTATGGCTACTTCTGATTGATCCATGTGTAAATTGAAGATGCTGCTGCCCAGTTTGATGATGTGGTTGCGGAAAGGGCAGAGTGGATGCTCAGCAGGAAGTTTCCAGTTCCAGAAAAACTTGAACTTTTTGCGAACTGGATCAAACCATTCTTTTGATGCCATCAAGATCATATTGCCAAACAAGCGTGTGTTGTTGCCCAGTTTGACTCGGTCCTTGGGGTCAAAAGTTTCAATATCTGAAAGGGATTACAAGTTATGATGCTGCATTAAAAAAAAAAAAAAAACGTATAATGTGCAATGTGACACAACTAAGAGCATGTTTCTGTAGATTAACTTGAAAGGTATATGAGTAAGGTTTCACATTTACAACTACGAGATGTACAACAACACTTTGATCTGTCATCAGCGGTAAGAACAAAGGACATGGAGAACGGTGGTGCACACAGAGAAAGAGCTAAGAGATGAGCAAAGAGACGAGGTAGAGAGTGAAAACAGAGGAGACAAAACCTGAATCTATCAGAATGTGAGAACAATCTTGCTCAACAGAAAATCTCCAGAATAATGGACTAAATCTGTTCCACAGAAAAAATAAAAATGCTGAGAAATATTTAATCAATGAAACAATGTCAGCTATATGGTAAGAATTTTGAGAAAACATACTAAATGTAAAATATTCAAGTAACTAAACAGAAACTGTCAAAATGACGGGATTAATGAGCTCAATAAAGTAATAACATCCCAAAAGAGGGTTTATCTTGAAAAGGGAATTATAAGCAATAATAATGATACAAATTTGTATACTGAGATCAGCTACCTGGTAATTTGAGGACAAACTGAGCCTCTGCGTAGGTCTGTCGAGCCACTCGTTCCTGAAAATGTTTCCAGTGATCCCCATCTTCTCCTTGGGGAGGCCATACTTCTCTCTGGGAGGGCAAGAACCAATACGACAACAATTCAACAACTTAACAACTGCTTAAACTCATAAATCTGTCTGTTCAACCATCGCCCTGTCCATTCATTCATCTGCATGCTCATCTGTGCATCTTCTATCCAATTTCCATTCACTCATCCATCCATCTATACCTCCTTTGCTTCCTCCACCCACTCATCCATCCATTTGTCTGTCCATCTGTCCATCCATCCTTCCTTCCATCCATCCATCCATCCATCCATCCATCCATCCATCCATCCATCCATCCATCCATCCATCCATCTCCCTATACACTGTTCTATGTTATAATACTGCCCACAATGATGTTACTTGTAATGAAAATGAAGCAAGAGCTAGATGGTTAAGGCAGACAAGGTATGAAAAGACAGACCTTGAGTCTTTTCATGGGCATCATAATCCCTGCAGCAGTCGCTTGGCCATAAACTTGTTAATATTTGACCTTTATATGCCCATGAGATATAATTTTTAACCAGCGCCATTGCTTGCAGCTAATGAAAGGAAGAGAAATGGCAGGAACAGGGAAGGGAAATTAACCTTGGAAATGTGAGGGGATGGTGTCATCAAAGATTCAATTCTTAATTTAATGAATGAAAACGCTTTATTGGTGTATTGATAAAGCACTAGGGCTATTAACCATACATTTTTCTGACACCTATAACCATCTAAGGTATCAGGCAGCTTCTAAAAGAACATGATGGTATAACAGTACAAAGCCAAGCTGTATATAATATCAGCCAAATAAACGAGCAGATTGATCAGTAAGTGGTCACCACCAGAAGAAAGCGAAAAAAAACAACAACACTACTTTAGGGTCATTTCTTTATATAATCCATTCAAAATGACATTAAAGGTTCTTATTTAACTTGCTGTAACATGGGATTGTAGAGGGTTACTCAGGAACAAAAGCGGCGATTGGAACTTGGACATTTTTGCAGTTCCAATAGACACTAATGAGATGAAAACGACATGTAAGGGAAGAAATAGGAGGCGGAGAAGAATTTTACTGTAGGATCGAAGGTCGTGAATGTGATTGCATGTAGAGCTAGACAGTTTATGTTGTGGCTCCTTGTCCTCCCTCCATCGTGTTAGCAGAAGGTGGGAAGGGTGCTGAGCTGGGGAGGTGGATGGGTGAGGAAGGATACGAATGAGTGCTAGTTCAATGACGTGTGGATCCTCTGCCAGCATTCACTGACCACTTGCCCAGCCTGCTCTGCACTGCACGCACGTGAAATCTGCCGGACACGTGTGCTTCCATCGACGGACCCTTTGAAGTTCTTTTATCCTGACAGAATCTGGTCAGCTGACCGGGCCTTGTCAGCGGGGAAGCACTGGTATCTCTGACAGACTTCCATCCACTCAGCCCCTTCTCTTCTCTCTTCCTTTCTTGCGCATATGTGCTCTCACTGCCTATACCGACCGCTCACCATCAATAGCATTTCAGCAATAGTCGACGGACCGGCAGGCAGTTAGCCGTGGTTCCGACGGGCGGGTGCTGCACTCAAATCACATTCACCGCTCATTGAGAATTGCTGGAAACCAGCTGTCATATTTTCTCTTCCTCCCTTGCCCTCCGCTTTTCTGTACTGTTATCTATCTATCTATCTATCTGTCTGTCTGTCTGTCTGTCTGTCTGTCTGTCTGTCTGTCTGTCTATCTATCTATCT
>JBCAUA010058449.1:0-11393 GCA_038406235.1 Peronia verruculata
TGTAATAGTAATGGAGATACACTAATTTAAATGTGAATAATCGTTACTGTAAATGTTTAGATTCATTTGCATTTGATTTTAGATGACAAATCGCCAAACCAGATATCATATTGTACTTGTTTCTCACTTTTACTTTAGCACAGCTATTTTGTAATCGAGAATGTGGTACAGCATATTTGTTTCAACTAGAACAGTCTCATTTGAAAGTACAGGAAAAAGACAAGGGAGAACGGGGAAAAACTACAAGAGGACAGAAGCAAGACTCAGCAGATTGGTAAAAATTACTTCCAGTTCATCTTTTTTTTTCTTTTTAAGTGTGCTGTCGTTTCCTTGAACTTTCAATTTTAGATCTGAGTATTACTGTAAGTGATGGTATCTGTTAAAACCAGCTTGTTAAAATGTACCTGCTTTAACTTGCTAATTTCATGGAAGATCTGGATTTGTTACTGTGGTTTGTTAGCCGGGGAAAAGAATCTGCATCAAGAAAATAGTGATAACGATGAAAGAATTTGAGGGATAAACTTGTTGTAATTAGGTTAAAATGGATACTGTAGATTCTGGAAGACAAGCAAATTAATAGTAGAATATTGTCTTAGTGGAAAATGTCTGTCTTACTACAACTTTCTCTTCATTGTTTGATTAAAAAAAAAAAAAAACTTCAGTTTTGATGAAAGAAATACTTAGACCTATAGTAGTAATGCCCCCCCTCCCCTCCCACCCACCCCTTCCCCTTTTCATCCTCCATCACCCCCCCCTCCCCTCCCACCCACCCCTTCCCCTTTTCATCCTCCACCCCCCCCCTTAGAAAAACAAATCATTTTTCTTGTTAATCTTGCCAAGAATTTTGCTTTTCAGATTTAAAAAAAAACAAAAAAACTGATCAGGCATGTAATAGTAATGGAGATACACTAATTTAAATGTGAATAATCGTTACTGTAAATGTTTAGATTCATTTGCATTTGATGTTAGATGACAAATCACCAAACCAGATATCATATTGTACTTGTTTCTCACTTTTACTTAAGCACGGCTATTTTGTAACCGAGAATGTAGTACAGCATATTTGTTTCAACTACAACTGTCTCATTTGATTTTACAGGAAAAAAACAAGGGAGAACAGGGAAATAACGACAAGAGGACAGAAGCAAGACTCAGTAGAGTGGTAAAAGTTGCTTCAAATTGTACCTGCTTTTTAACTTTCTAATTTCATGGAAGATCTGAATTTGTTACTGTGGTTTGTTAGCCGAGGAAAAGAATCTGCCACGAGAAATGTAGATGTTTCCAATATACAGTCATCACAGTTACAGAACTTTGTTGTCAGTGCATGAAATGGACACAGTAACAAATTCTGGAAGACAAGAAAATTTAATTGCTAGAATATTGCCATAATCGAAAATATGTCTCACTACAAACTTTCTTTTCATTCTTTAACGGCATAAACAACTTCAGTTTTGATTAAAAAAAATAAGACCTCTAGTAATGACCTTTGATAAGTATAGAAAAAGTGTCACCTCATAGATGTGAAAAAGAACAGGTTGGTTAGACTGACAACTGCCAGTTATACTCACAGATTACATCCACAAAGTTTCTTTTGTACAGTATGACCAAATAGAGAATTGTACTAGTTTATATTTTCATGATGTGATAAATAATTTAATTTCTAATGTGAAAAATCAGTTAAGTTTCGTGAGGAATCATCAGTTAGTAGAATGTTTGAATAGAGTCTGTATAACAGTGATTTAATAGCGTTAAATATTCAGTCTCTTTGAGATAAAAATCATGAGCAATACAGAAAATTGTAGTGCAGTGTGTTTTTCTGTTTTAGTTCAGCTATCATACCCCCAGAATTTTCTGTTTGAGATCTGATTATATGGCAAATGATGAGATATCATTTTGTACTTGTTTCTCGGTTTTACTTGGAGATACACTAAGTTAAATGTGAATAATCAATTTTCACTGTAAATATTTAGATTAAGTTGCATTAATTTTAGATGAGAAATCACGAAACTGATATCATATTGTACTTGTTTCTCAATATTACTTTAGCTCTGATATTTTGTAATCGAGAAAGTGGTACACCATATTTGTTTCAACTACAACTGTCTCATTTGATAGTACAGGAAAAACGCAAGGGAGAACATGGAAAAACAACAGGACAGATGCAAGACTCAGCAGGTTGGTAAAAATGGCTCCCCCCCCCCCCATTTATTCCCATTTCCTAGCTGTTTCAATTTTAAATTTGGATCTTACAAGTGATGAGATGTGTGAAACCAATTTGTTAAGTCTTTCATTTCGACATCGCTGTATATAAGATTTTGAGGATTGTCCCGAAAAATTTGATTGGGTTTTTTGTAGCTCATTTTTGGAAAATCACTAAATCTCAGAACCGATATGGAGATGTTTTCTACAGGGTATGGAAAGTCACTGATTTTTGTTAGAGATGATAAATTGGAGGCACATAATTCATGTCACTGAAAGTGCTAAAATGTACCTGTTTTGATTTGTTCATTTCATGTAAAAAAAAAATCCAGCAGTTTTTTTTTTTTTTTTTTAACAGATAGCTTATTTTAACATTTTCCATGGAATTGGATATTTTCGAATTAGAGAGAAACTGAAAGAAAATCTACTTTCTGGGAAGATTTTCCTGTCAATGCTACTATCCTGGACATTGGCTTCTTGAAAAGGATTGCCTTTGAATCTATCTCCTCCATCAAATATCACTACAGTCGAGCACAGAAAACGAGAATTTCTTGGGGATAAAAAAATGTGTTCATTTCCATAATTCAAGATTTTTATGATTTTCTTTTGTTACGAAGGAAAGGAATGACTGCTGAGGAGAGATAAACGTGATAACACTAATGTGATTTGATCTTGATAGTATTCAAGGAATTAGTACAGAACTGCTTACCTCCATTTTGACTGTGTATCCCGCCGGTGTTTATTTGTGGGGGGCTCCTCACTGCACTGTGATATTTCTCACCATGTCACGTAAGCCTGGGGTTTATCTGCCTCAGTTTTGTCAAATTATCAGCATAATGAATATGCACAGCTCAACAGACACTCCTTCACAAAGTAAAGGAAACTTTACCTAATAGAGCATTGAGAAATTCCATGCCCAAAGATGAAATCCTCTTGAACAGAAGAGAAGAACAGAAATCAAAGGCCACATGGCCCACTCAGGTTGTCTCTAGTGGTCTGAGATTACAATGAAAAGAAACTGTATTATGATGCGAGAGTGGATCAAATACATGTGGTCTGTTTATTTATACCATATTGAATAACAGCGCAGACTCCCTTGACCCCCTCAAGTTTTACATTGAGCAGCAATCAAGCTCTTGAGAGTACACGTGAGCTATAATTGCTAAGAATGGAAGTTAAAGTAGTGTATGTATCTATTAGTTTATATATCAGACACCTCTACTGTGCTCTCACTCTGTGCCATCAGTTGATCACTTGTATATATTTCTTGTAGTCACTGCTGCCCCATCATCGTCAGCTGGTCTGATCGAATAAGAGTAATCTAAGTCCACATGGTCACAGGGATGATAGCTTGCAGTTTACACTGAGATTCTATAACATAAACATAAATACACCCCTGTGTGAAATGGTTTTGTCCCAGCGGTTACATCAGGTTATGAGCAAATCTGTAATGGGAATGGTCTGTGGAACAAGGGGTGATAAAATTGGCATCCATATGAAATTGACATGTCTTTATAAATACAGTTCTCTCTCTACCCTTGGCTCATTGCAGATATTTTTCATATGATGAAAGAGAGGAGTCAGGGGAGGAATTAGAGGAAGATACTGATCAGTAAGGTGGTCAATCCATAGTCAGAACAAATACCCTAAGGCGAAGTACTAACCCCGAGATCCAGATGGACAAGCCCGGAAGGCGCACCACAGGACATTGTAGCCATTAGGCAGGGTTGCAGTTCTAGAGTTAAATTAATAACGAGCATGGTTTTACAAATTCTGTAAAACGAGGTTTTGAAGTTGAAAAGAAAGCATTGTCGTAACCTATTGGTGCCATAAAGTCAGGGCAGAACTCGGTGCAGGCAAAAAGGAGAAAGAAAGGGAGAGCAAAAGAAAGATAGTTTTGTGCTGTGCGTTTTGGCTGCTTTTAGTGAATCACTTGTCGTATGAATGCTGACATTGATTAAAAAAAAAAAAAAAGACTATAAATGGATGCTATGGAACTAGATCTGGGGCCATATTTTTAACCCTGTTGTAACTGGCCTGGCTTATGAGTACTCCTATCGCTAGTTCTCATGTAGTTAAGACAGGTCCTTTTTGTGGTACTTATTATCATCTACTTAGACCCTAGTAGCTACACTTGTCAAGAATCTGTTGTTCAATATTAGTATGCAGAAGCAGATAGATGTGAAATTCCAGTCAGTGGTTGGGGCATTGGATCAAAGGGAAAGCGGGGATGTTGGGTGGAGGACTGACCGTGAACCTGCCACGTACGTTCAGTGAAGTGATAACGCGCCATCTCCTTCAGAAATATAAGAGGAGGGCACAAAAGAATAGAAATTTGCGAATGAATTTCCTAAACTTTTGTGAATAATGTGAAATGCACTAGATCTATACTTACTTGAATTAAAGTAAAACTGTTCATTGTGTTGTGACTCTGCAAAGAATGTAAGAAATGCGGATCTAATCTATTGTCATTTATAGCGAATGAAACCTAAGGTTGTTTTTTTTTTGTTTATCATGTAATACATAGTAATTCTCAGTAGAAACTATGGGCTGGTAAATTTCCCTCCTTTTCCCTGATTTTCCCTCCTTTTTGAGTCAGATATCCCTCCCCATTGTTGTAAGGGTAGTTAGGTCTGTTAATATCTCTGTTCATATATGTGACATCACCCATTGTCTTTCGGGCAGCAAGTTACCTACCCCATTGCTCTGCCTGCATCACATCATGTAGACTGTGGTTATTTTTTTGTAATATAGACAGTGTGTGCGGCCTAGCCCTTCATCCAGCTCAACTACCACCCCCCACCAGGAGATTCATCTTCAGTCAGGCCCAAATTTAGACCTGCTCCTTACACTGTCTACCACTCCCGTATGCTTTTTTCTTACTGCCAACAGCCTCAGGCAAGCAAGACCAGACAAAAAAAATGGGCCTAATCAGACATTCTGCTACTTTGAGATCTGGTAGAGATGATGATGAAATTATTTAACAAATGCATGTTCAAGAAATATGGGCTAGTAAATACAAGGGAAGCGTAGGAACTTTAATGAGGTGGATAATTTTGTGAATTTGAATTTTCAGTTTGAGTTTTCTGTGCTTGACTGTAGAATTTGATAAAACTTGAGCAATGTGTTGATTGGCATACTGCCTAAAAAGTTACCTTTACAGGAAAAGGAAAGAAAAGTAAAAAAGAGAGGAAAGGATACTCAATCTCCCTCATGCTCTACCCTTCACACCCCCCCCCCCCCCCCTTTTTTTTTTTTTAATCAACCATTTAAACCATCTCCTCTACAGGTCTCTAGTTGAAGTATTAAGTCAGAAACAAGCCTGGAGGATCCAAAACTTATCACATTCCAAGTATGAGAAAGAGCAGGTTTGTTAGACTGACATCTTATGGTGATACTGTTCATATCAAAAAGTTTCTTTTTAAATAGAATTTTGTACCAGTTTGTATTTTCATGACGTGATAAATAATGTCATTTCTAATGTGAAGAATCAGTTTTGTTCTGTGAGGGGTCATAGGTTGGCAGATAATTTTAATAGTGTGAATAACTAGCAACATTAAACATTTACAGTTTCTTTGAGAAAAAAATTCATGAGCAATATTGAAAATTCTAGTGCAGTTTGTTTTTGTGTTTAAGTTCAGCTATCATTTCTGGTTAGAATTTTCTGTTTCAGGTCTGAGTATGACTATATTAAGAGAACTTGATGAATATTGGTGACGTATTGTTTGGCAAAATATCTTTTTTAAAAAAAAAAAAATTCCTATTTTCAGCTCTTCATGAACCAGACAAGGAACGGACGGGAAAAGAAAGAAGGAAAGAAAAGAGAAAGGAAAGTGGAAAGGACAGCGAGGAGGAAATGGAAAGAAACGAAATGAAATATGGATAGAAGTTAAAATAAGTAGATGTTTAGAATGAATTTTTTTTATTTTTTTTTTGTGAGTGTTTGTGTGTGTAGAAATATGAAAATACAGAATTGTATGTTAGTATATGTAGATTTATTTATGTTTGTATTGATGCTATGTTTGTGAAATTATGTAATGATATTTGATATTGGTATATGTAGATTTATTTATGTCCATATTGATGCTATGTAATGAAGCTATGTTGTTAAATTATGTAATGATGTTTTGATATTGGTATATATAGATTTATTTATGACTGTAATGATGCTATGTTTGTGAAATTATGTAATGAAATTTTGATATTGGTATATGTAGATTTATGTATGTCCATATTGATGCTATGTAATAATGCTATGTTTGTGAAATTGTGTAATATTTTGATATTGGTATATGTAGATTTTTTTATGTCCATAATGATGCTATGTAATGATGCTATGTTTGTTAAATTATGTAATGATGTTTTGATATTGGTATATGTAAATTTATTTATGACTATAATGGTGCTATGTCTGTGAAATTGTGTAGTGATATTTTGATATTGGTATATGTAGATTTTTTATAGTTTTGTGCATGCGTTTGGGGTGTTATTGTTTGCATGGTGCGGCTGAACTAACCAACCAACTAAACCAACCAACTAATAAACCGGTTAACCCTTCCTTTTTTGATGATGCTCCTGTTAAATGTTGGTATATTTTGTGTAGAAATGGAGTATTGATATATATGCATACGTATGTCATTTTTGTGAAATGATCTATTGTTTTTTGTTGTTTTTTTTTTTTTTGGTCTGTATATTTGGATATACAAAGCAGATATTTTATGTGCACACATATTCTGTCAATTGCTAAATGATGTAATCCTTTTTTCTTCTGTGTTCAGATATTTGTCATGAAATGTGTGTGTAAGCATGTAGATATTGAGGTATATATATATGTGTGCATATCTGTTATCTTTTTGTAGATGTATTCTGCATTATTTTTCACCTTTTGTTAAATGCTGGAATATTTTGATATGTGTGTTTGTATGTATGTAAAAATTGAAATTTAGATTGAGCAAAGCTATGTCAGCACCTGTTACATGATTGAATATTTTACTTTTTGTGTAGATTGTATGTGTTTTATATGTATGTGGAATTTGAAATGTATTTATGAGGGAAGCTAGTTTATATGATGAATATTTTATTTTGTATGTGTAGAACTGGAATTGTTACTATACCTTTTTTGTAAAGTCTCTGTGGAAATAGAAGCAAATAATTATATATGCATTCCTACGCTGTCAATTGCTTAATGATGTAATGATTTTTTATTGTGTGTGTGAGAGCATGTTAGACATCGAACTATCGATATATAGGCATATCTGTGCTATCTTTTTGTAAATTGATACTCTGCAATATTTATTTATGTATGTAGGACTATATTACAACTTGGCTTGTGGCTGTAGAGTCCAACCCATGAGTGGCAATCCCTGGAACACTTGTCAGATATGAATATGCTCCCTGGTCGGTCGCTCTCCTGTGCCTGTTTTCTGCGATGACGCTTCTCCTCCGCCTCATATGTATTAAAATATAATATTATCAGTGTCAAGTGAATGAATAAAATAAACATAATTGGAGGCCTCCATTACAAAAAAAAAAATAAATAAATAAAAGGCAGGGGTGGGGTAGGGGATGATGTCTTATGTAATGGTCCTGCCTTTCAGTTCCCTATAAGGCTATAAAGTTCTAGTTATTGAATGAACCAACTTATGCTACTTTTGTTGTTGAAGAATTTGAACAAAGCTGTGTCTGCTCCTCTTGAATGATAAAATTTTTTTTTTTAGCATTTGTGTGTTTGTATGTTTGAAGAAATCAAAATGTAGATTATGATCAAAGCTATATCAGCTCTTTTTAAATGGTGGTATATTTTGTTTGTGTATCTGTGTGTTTGTATCTGTGTTTAATGTGAAATGTAGATTATGAGCAAAGCCTTGTCAGCTCATGTTAAATGATGGAATATTTTGATTTGTGTACTACTGTGTTTGTTTGAATCTAGAAATTGAAATGTAGATGATGAAGAAAGCTATGTCAGTTAATGTTAAATGATTGTATATTTTGTTTGTGTATACTTGTGTTTGTGTATGAGTAGAAATAGAAATGTAGCTTATAAGCAAGAATTTGTCTGCTCCTGTTAAATGATAGAATATTTTGTTTGTGGATATATGTATGTTTCCAAAGGATGTCCAATATAATATTATCAGGGTCAAGTAAATGAATAAAGGAAACTTAATCGGAGGCCTCCATTAAAAAAAAAAAAATAAAAATACAAAAACAAAACAAAAAACCTGAAAGGCAGGGGTGGGGTAGGGGATAATGTCTTAAGTAATGGTCCTGCCTTTCAGTTCCCTGTAAAGTTCTAGTCATTGAATGAACCAACTAATGCCACTTTTGTTGTTACAGAATTTGAGCAAAGCTGTGTCTGCTCCTATTAAATGATGAAATATTTTGGATTTTTTTGTGCATATATGTTGTTGTAATTGTGATCTATAGCAGCTCCTGATAAGGAATATTTTTTGTGTGTATTTTTGTGTCTTTGTATAAGTGAAGAAATCCAAATGTAGATTATGAGCAAAACTATATCAGCCCATGTTAAATGATCAAATCTTTTGTATTTATGTATTTGTGTGTTTGTATTTGTGTTGAAATCTAATTGTAGATTATATTCAGAGTAATGATTGTCAGCTCTTATTAAATGCTGGTGTATTTTTATTTGTGTGTTTGTGTGTATGTAGGACTTAAAATGTAGGTTATGAGCAAAGTTATGTCAGCTCATGTTACATGATGGAATCATTTTGTGTGTGTGTTTGTTTGAAGAAATCAAAATGTAGCTTATGAACGATTTGTCAAGATAGAATATTTTGTTTAAGGATATGTATGTTTCCAAAGGGTGTCTAATATAATATTAAAATGTAATATTATCAATGTCAAGTTAATGAATGAAAGTAAACTTTATTGGAGGCCTCCTTTAAAAAAAAAAAAAAAAAAGATTACAACTAAAATCTGAAAGGCAGGGGTGGGGTAGGGGATAATGTCTTCTGTAATGGTCCTCCCTTTCAGTTTCCTGTACCGTTCTAGTCATTAAATGAACCAATAAATGTCACTTTTGTTGTTACAGAATTTGAGCAAAGCTGTGTCTGCTCCTCTTGAATGATAAAATTTTTTTTTTTTTTAGCATTTGTGTGTTTGTATGTTTGAAGAAATCAAAATGTAGATTATGATCAAAGCTATATCAGCTCTTTTTAAATGGTGGTATATTTTGTTTGTGTATCTGTGTGTTTGTATCTGTGTTTAATGTGAAATGTAGATTATGAGCAAAGCCTTGTCAGCTCATGTTAAATGATGGAATATTTTGATTTGTGTACTACTGTGTTTGTTTGAATCTAGAAATTGAAATGTAGATGATGAAGAAAGCTATGTCAGTTAATGTTAAATGATTGTATATTTTGTTTGTGTATACTTGTGTTTGTGTATGAGTAGAAATAGAAATGTAGCTTATAAGCAAGAATTTGTCTGCTCCTGTTAAATGATAGAATATTTTGTTTGTGGATATATGTATGTTTCCAAAGGATGTCCAATATAATATTATCAGGGTCAAGTAAATGAATAAAGGAAACTTAATCGGAGGCCTCCATCCATTAAAAAAAAAAAATAATAAAAAATAAAAAAAAGTAAATAAATTTTAAAAAAAATTAAATTAAAAAAAGAAAAATAATATTGCCAGAGCCAAAGTTCACATTGCTTACTTCTATCGCTATAGGTAAATCTGTGAGTTACATTTGCTGTAGTCAACAGCAGGAATTCGAAATAATTTGAAAACGTTCAGATTTTCACTGGCGGGCATCTAACTGGTTACTTTCAAGCGCTTTTAGAAAAAGCACCTTTGGTCTCCCTGTCTCACAGCCTTTCCGCTGAAGTCTTACAACCACTAGAACTACGCTGAAAGACTCCTTTCTTTTTGTGATCCTTTCTTGATCCGACTATGTGTCCAGCCAGTCAAAGGGTCAGCTTAATGGATGGCAGACCAGAAAATCTGCAACCAATTCGTGTTCCTAGAGAGAGAGAGAGAGAGGATTTATCTCTCCTGATTTCGTATTTCATGAACCTTTAACTTTGATTCTTTTCTATTCTCCTTCCCTTACCCTTCCTGACCCCCCCCCCCTCCCCGCGCGTAACCTTTACAAATCATATCTCTATCCTTCCCCTCCTCTTCCATTTGTTTCGTTCCTGCTCTCAATTCATTTCATCTTTCCTCTGAAGTTCCGCAATTTGAAACCACTGCGAGACACGGTTTCTCCCTCAGTAGCTGCAAATTTCTTGTCCTCTTGTCTTCTTTTCTCGATCTGGTGTGGCTATCTGGTCAAATGTCCGTCCAGATGTCCGAGAGACAAATGTTAACTACCATTTCATTCACTCGAATGATTTACCTCAAACGGAATATTTAATGTTTCAAAACTTTCTAAGCTGGATTATAGTTCTCAACCTTTCCCTGAACATCTTAAACGATCACTTTCCCCGCTCTCACTTTTATTTTCCGTCTTTTCCTCCTTCTCTCCATCCCTTCCTCTTTTTTCTTTCCCTCCACTGTTTCTCCTCTCTCCCTCTTCCTCTCTTTCCTTCTTGTTCAGATTATTTTCATTCATCCTTCCTGAGCCAGATGGCCCAACAACATGGCCGCCACTCAGTCCATATTGCCCTCCTTCTGCCCACCCCTCCCCTCCTTCTCTCTCCTGCTTCCTTTCCTCTCCAAGATGTATGTCCAGGAACCATTGCAGCCAAGATAACGATTCATCCCATTTTTCTGGCTGTAGTTTTCTTCTTTATCCCTTCCCGACTTTGCCCATCTAGGTGTCCGATACTATATGGTAGATCAGAATGTCAAGAGCCAGTTTGAGCATAGCTACAGTATTTACCTCCCTTGGGGCTTAAACTTCCGGTCCGCCACTTATCCGCCTGCTTAAAAAGATCTTTTTGTCTATTTATGTTCTATATCGCTGTGTCATTTTCTTTCTCCCTTTTCTTTTTTATCGAACATCGCTCCTATTTTCCGTGTCCTATCGGTTTGCCTTTCGTTTTCTTTCTTCTCTCTCATTTTCTCTTCATCTTTCTCTTTCCATTTTCTCACTCTCACTCGTTCGGATTCCCACTCTGTTTCGCTCACTGGGCCCCTCAATTACTCAATACGTCAGCCACTCACTCACTCACTCACTCACTCACTCACTCACTCACTCACTCACTCACTCACTCACTCACTCACTCACTCA
>JBCAUA010058460.1:0-11393 GCA_038406235.1 Peronia verruculata
TCTATCTATCTATCTATCTATCTATCTATCTATCTATCTATCTATCTATCTATCTATCTATCTATCTATCTACTTTATTTAGACATAAGCAAATACCAAGCGATGCAACAAAGAAGAAAAAAGACAGTTGAGAGAATTAGTCGTCACAGCATGGCCAGTTTATGAGCCAGACGTCTTTGACGCTATTAATGATAATATGTGTAGATCGCTGTAGTTATTTTTGCAAAATGGAAAGACTTAATGCGTCTGATCTTCACAGTCCTTTAAACTTCTGGTGCAGTCCTCCTTGACTCTATCGCCTAAGACCTGAACACATGTTTACAAAATGGCCTTTTTGTTGATCAGGGAGTGTTTCTTCAGGAGCACTTTCGGAAAAGATCTATTGCAAAACGAGATTGGAAGAATTGAGATTAATGAAAATGGAGAAGAGCTGTATAATTTAGATTGGCTTCCTTTACCAGGTGGCATGAGGAAAGATTGAGGGTCAAATTTCTGCCGTCCTTATCTAACTACATTTTGTCATGAGGTGTCAGAACCTTTGTCTTTTCTTAGTAACAAGGATTGAAGAAAAAATGTTCTTTGATGGGAATTTGTGGAATCATTAAATGGGACCTATGTTGAACTGGATTTTATTCTGGTAATTTATATCAGTTCTAAATTCCAGCTCTGGTATTTCAGAATGCATAATGTCCTTTGTTCCTTATAATACAAGCTGGCAGTTGAATCCTTATTGATGTAGATTTATCGACACAATAATTGCATATTATGTTGAAATAACTTTTAGTCCTTGATACTGCCTAGTCTTGCCAAATAACAGTTAAAACTCCTGTGTCTACACCTCTACAGAAACATGAAAGAACAATCAATTTCCTCTGAAAGAATGTCATATTAATATCATCAGTATGTGACAAGGAACGATTTCGTGTGTGTTAGTGTGTGTGTCTGCCTTTTTTCCCCTCTTCAATTTTTACACTTCTATACTTTTTTCCCATCTTTTCATAGATCTATCTTCAACATCCATCTCTCTGTGCAAAACCAACATTTATTATTTTTCGCGCTCTCTAGGGGGGAAAGGGGGTGGGGTCGTTCCTTAACCAGTTCCATGAATAATTAAAAACAAAACAAAACAAGTAAGGCTCTCGGTGAGCAATACACAGAGGAGAGAAGATTGGAAAAAATGAGGAATGTACTGAATGAGAATGAGGTGGGGATTTGCATGCTATGCTCTCAGAACAAAGGGCAAGATTCTAAATCTCTTTCAATAGATACAAAAATCGCCTTTTATTACCCTAAAACTTTTGGGTTTCCAGTCTTCTTAACACTGATGCAATGTCTTTGATTTTTCCTTCCATGGCATGGCTTTGAGCGGATTCTTGTTGCAGTGAATTCTTGAAGGGCTTTTCGACTGGATCATCTTATTTAAGCCTCCTCAAGCCAGCACCTGAGTACTCATGCTTATTGCAAAAAGAGAGAGAGAGAGAAAAAAAAACGAATAAAAGCCTGATCGGATTTTTACCAAGGTTATGTCAAATCATGGAATTCAGGAGATGAGAGGGTATCCCATAACATCAGTGTCTACATTTTTGTAGCTATCGTTAGTAGGAAAATTTACAGCCTTCATACAATTCAGAGTAACGATTCGGAACTGATGGGATTTTGTCCTTTTCAGACTGTTCTATGGATTCATATTGGCGATGTGCCCTTCAATTCATCTTTACTTCTTTAAATGTAATTTAATTTCTGCAGATCATTTTCAGATTAGCACAGAGTCTGTGGATACCACTTGTTCGTTTGGTAGTGTTTACGAGGTCCCACCGTCATGAGTCTATCATAATTCTATTTCCATGTCGCAAATGACGTCTGTGGCTTAGTATTTGGGCCGTTTCACTCAAAATCAAACATTTCTTCCTCTAACAATGACTGGTCCCTACATATTGTCCCTGGCAATGACAATTTATACACATTTCCTGATTTGATACAGATTAAAGAGGATACTCGACAAAGGATAGAAAATATAATTGTTAGACTGATTAAGATTTGATCACCTTACAGGCAACCGTTTTGTATGCGTTTTTTTTTTTGAAGTTGAAAACGTCTGTGAGTGATTTCATCGGGTAAGTCGGCGTAATACCAGTGATAGATTATGAGCATGTGCTGTACTCAGATGAGCACTATACTAATGCTCTTTACTATTAGCATTATTAAATGCATGAAATCATCTAACATGTAAAAAATACACTCTATTACAAACTTCCAGTGCCGATTCCCATCTGATCTGTGAAAGATGTCAATCAATTCGGAATGTTTATCCTGGTCTCTTAATCTAACTCTTACAATTATGATCGTTTTTTTCTTTCTTTTTTTTTTTTAATTTTTTTCTCTCCCTGTTCATACAGAAGGACAAGGACAAAAGTCAAGCATTACTTCAGGAAATTACTTGTAGATTTTGAAACCCTGCAATACCAATGACCAAGTGTAAAGCCTGACGTAAAGATCTTCTTTGGTTACTATTTCACTAAAATTTCAGTGAAATTTAGGCTGTATTCACATTATGAAGATTGTTCTCCTGTCTACAAAGAACAGACCTTAAGGCATAATGCAAATTAACAACATGAATCTGTGTTGACTTGACAGCCTCAAAAACAAAAATTATATATGTATAAAAAAAAAAAATCTGATTTCTTCATATAAAAGATGCATTCATATCAAAGATAATTATGATGACAATGTTATTATAAAATTGTACACATCTTTACAATCATGTTGGACACAAATACAAAGTAGAATTTGTGACTAGTAAGGCTGTGAATGTCTCTCAGATTTCATTACAATGAGTTTCTAAAAATATGGTTGGTATGTATGTGACTCGAACCTGAACAGCAATATTAGCATATTATTATGATGAGAATTGCACAGTGGCTAAGACAAAATGTATACTGATTACTTAAAAAAATAAGCAGAATGTCAAATATCTTTGAGTGAACCCCATGACTTAAAGTCTTGACAAAACGTCCTGTTGCTTTATTTGACTGT
The DNA here is from genome assembly GCA_038406235.1 of Peronia verruculata. NCBI lineage: Eukaryota > Metazoa > Mollusca > Gastropoda > Systellommatophora > Onchidiidae > Peronia > Peronia verruculata. The sequence goes on from JBCAUA010058460.1 coordinate 3,034, forward strand.
GAAATAAAGACCTGAAAATGAGAACCGAATTTTCTCTTAAAGTTGGAGGGAGTTACTCCACATCTCTATACTTCTGACTATATACTCAGAAACTTGAGGTTTTTAAACACCTAGAAAGTCATAGATCTTGTAAATATTAGCTGGCTATTCCTGGCTATCAATCAAAGAATCAATTCAATGTCCAAAACAGTTACATTTTATGTACAGTGTATACAGGTATATAGTTTCATCGAAACAAAGAAAACCTAAACAAACTTTCTACAGTTTTCTCTTTGCACTTGTAAGAAGCACAGAGAGGCAAATTAACAGATTCATTTCACTAGAAACAATGAAACAAAAGGGAATTTGTCACATTTCCTGCCTCAGATCCACGTCCATCAGCTTCGTTGAGTTCAAAAAGAGAATATGTGAACTGGACCCAGAGTAACATTAAAAGGTTGGACATTAAAGAAAATTCCTCCAATTGTGACATCATACTGATATTGATTAATTAGTTGATTCTTTTATTATAAAGACGTATTTCAAGCACTGTCATCTCTATATTATATATAGAACAAACTGAAAACAAAATGTCTCATGGCCAACCGGAATAGGGGGGTTGACTGTTACAAAGATCGTATCGTATGTTTTTAGGCTATTTCAATCTTTTTAAAGTTGAGGTTATCTTAGTCGTAAAGATGATAAAGATGGTCTGATATCAATGTTTTTATATTGCAGAAATTGAAAGAACAGTTATCAGTAAATCAGAAATATTGCTGTGAGAGGCAGAGTATAAGTATGCCAGGATACTGTGAGGTGAACAAACAGATTTATGCGTTAAATTGTTCATTTTTGCCTCTTGAACTGCTGATTTTACTGGATGCTGAGGGCTCACCCATGGTCTCTTCAGTCTGTAATATCTCAGGTCCCAGTCAACTTTCAGTAAAAGAAAGCATATGAACTAAGGTTGTACATGAAATCATTAATCAATTTGGTGGAATATCAACATGAAATGACTACTGGCTTCCAGACAAATACTTTCTTTCTTTTCTCAAGATTTGAGCTGTTCTTTTTAGTTATTTATTTATTTATTTATTTACTGTTTAAGTCTAGTGTTTGTCTACTAAATGGAATTGGATTGCTGACCCCCAGATTTCACATTGTTATCAAAGTAAAGAGAAGAAGAAAAACAGAAAGAAAAAAGGAAAAGAAAATATGAGGTTCATGGTTCCATGCCATTTACTGTAACAGGTAAGAAAGAAATGAAGGAGAAAAGTCAAAATACTCATGATAAATATATGAATGGTTATAAATATACACAGATGAATATGATACAGAGATATGCATGATAATGACAGAAGTATCCACAGGATTTCTAACACTATGACTATACAACAGAGACACAATCCTACACTGCACAACACAATCATACTTTGCAACCTTACATGGACTTTCATTCAATTCTCAGTCTCAAAATTGTCATTAGAAATTAGAGGACAATCAGGATTTTTATGACAGCATTAATTTTCATCTTTAAATACTGATAAACATGAGTACCATGTTAGTGTAATGCCCACTACTCAGAAGGAAAGTCTAGAACAAAATATCACCATACTCATGATACATTAACTGCCTAGTGCAAATGAGATATGACATCAAGAATCTCGTCAAATTTTTAGCATATGGAGTTACTGGTATCACTGTGAAGGTTATTCACTTCCCTTTCTGTGTGTGAAAACATTTTTCTTCTACTTTATGTAGAAGTCAAGATATTGGTAATTAAAGATAATGGGGGACCCACTTGTTGCTGCAGCTGAATTTAATGAGAAAATAGCTGATCACTTTTTTTCCTCCTTATTAGGCCATGCCACTAAATTACAGTTTTTGGGGCTTATACTCAATCTATATCAAAGAATTTAACTCTGAAATCCATTTTTAGATTGATGTAGAAGAGTTTTGTCAAGAAAAAATTTGCATTAAAAATTCATTCACTGTTGAAAAAAAAACGTGACTTCTCCATCCACCTCAGATTGACAAGCGCCTGATTTCATAGTGTCGCATGTCAAATCATTTTTGGCCAGATTATAGTCAAACTGAAATAGCTGAAAACTTTGAATCTTTTGACTACACTGCTCTCAAAATATTGTTTCCAAAACTGAATCTCAATAAAAGCTTCTACCATTTGAAATAAAATGTAGGTTACGTTACACAATGAAATGAAACTTTTTTCCATTTTTTTCAACCTAGCCAAAGCTGGCATGTAGGCCTAATTAAATATCTTATGAGCCTGACAATGTGATGAGTGAATCTTTTATTAGATTTGTCACTGACACTTTGAGGGTTAAACTAAAAGTCATCAAACTTTGCAGACATCCTAGCATTCGATTAAGTTTTGTTAATACCTTGACTGCTCTTAGAGTTTGTTTTTGTAAGCAATGCACAAAGCAGTAGTAATAATTTGGCCTCCATCTCAAATCTCACTTTTCAGCAAGAGCTCTCTTTCAGTAAAAATTAAACATAGTCATTTAAAAAAAAAAAAAAAACTGAAATCACCCAGTCTTATTGAAATAATGATGTGACAAAATAGTGTTAGATTGGTATCAAACAAACAAGATCATTTTCTATCAAAAAGAGCCAATTGAAAGAAATATCATATTAAAATTTGATTTATGGGGCCAGTTTCACAGCTAGGCTAGAACGACCAAGTTTGATTTAGGAAATCAGTTTGATACATTGGCAAGCACCTCTGATAATAATTTGAAGTCAGTTAAAAAAAAAAAGTACTTTTTGATGAAATTGAAATGCATGGCCAAGAATTTGAACAAATATAGAAATATACATTACAGAGAAACATAAATTATTATGCATCAGACATGAATGGAATTGGAGACAAAACATACTGCTGAAGAAATTACCCAAACATCCAGAAAAAACATACATATGTAGTTAAGTACAACTATTGTAATTTGGGATACCTGTCTGGGACACATCTGAACATACTGAGTAGATAATGCAATGCTACAAGGCATGACTGTGTAAGGACTGTCACAATGAACGCAAATGTTCGTATCGCATTCACATCTTTGAACAAATCTTGTTTCCAACGTGTCTTATCTTTCCTGTCAGTCATTCCTCTGTTCTGCTGATGATTTCTTTGAAATAGAACAATATGCATTCTTCTCTCCCACTCAATTTCTTTTCTCCATTCTTTCCTTTATCCTTGCCCTTTCTCTCTCTCTTTCTTTCTCTTTCTTTGTTGCTTTCTCTCATTTCCTTATCCTTTCTTTCAGTATCACTTCTTCTCTTTCAGTCACTCTTTCATTCTCTCCACCATTCTTTCAAATCATACTGTTGCTGCAACCTTTGGCATGTCAGATGCACGACTATGGTACCCAAGCTGATGCATTTGATCTACATGTACATGTATATCCCTAACTTTCCCTAGACTTATATTGAATGTTGCCACCTGGTGCAGCAGTTGGTAAATTACATGTAATTCCCACTGGTCAGAGTGAACTCCTATATTTGAAATGCCAGACATAATAGACCTGCATAGGTAATTAGATATGTCTCAATCTCTCTCTTTTTAATTAACATTGACACAGTTAAATGTAATATTTAATTCATTTTGAATATGCAATGCTTGAGCAAATGGAGCTGATTAGTTATATGATTAGTTGGCTGGTCTGCAGTTAATTAAGAAATGTACAGAAAAATACCAATTAACTGACTACTTAGTTGATTGGCTGGTTGGTTGGATGATTGGTCCCATCTAGAGGTAATGGTTAAGAAACATGCAATAGAAAATCAGATGTATCAAATACTTTCTTGTTGAATTAGCAAAATTCTTTACCCAAAAGACACTGAACAAAGTTAAAGTGTAGTAATATTCTGTATGCAATGCATTAGCTTGAGTACCTTAGTCTTTGAATGATGATCTCCATTACAAATTCACTTCAGTGATTGAGTCTGAGCAAATAGCTTACTTCAAGCAGGAGTATGTGCTTTCATATATGTGCTTTCATACATCATAAATCAAAGTATTACTGAATCAACAAATACTACATGTAAAACCATTTTTATAAAAACATTCCTCGCATTCTGTGTTATATTCACTAACATGAGAATGACATATACATGTATGTTATGTGTGAAATTACATTTTCAAGAACCAGATGAACTCAAATTTCATTTTCTCAGTGTAATGGCAATCATAATCATTTTGAATACATCAAACAAACAAAAAATGCAATCAATCGATTAACTATAAAAATTCATCTCCAAGCACCATATTGCGGATACAGCAACAGACATGCTGCTCGGTCGGAAAGTAGGATTCCAGGATGGAAGTGCCATGAACTTATTTCAATTCTGCTATTTTTTTTTTTTTTTTATAGATTTACAATAATGCATTTCTTTTTCTAAAATGGTGTCCTGTTTCATTTTTAAATATTGTTGATAAGCCACATGATAGGGGCTGATTCCCTTTCATTTTCATCCGAAAATTAAGAAAAAGTGACAAACATATTTTTTTTTTTTCCATATACCTGCAAAAAATGTTTCATTGAATCCACTTGACATTCAAATGTGTCCTGCCTCTTTTTCTCAGTCCATGAAATTCACAGGTACAAAAGGTATGATCTTTTTGTCATTTATGTCATGTTTCTGAGGATGTCAATTACACTGGCGTTGATTTATATACACCTCCTTCCTCTTTCTTACAACACAAAGCCAAAGTGATTGCCACCAATCCCACCAAAAGAATTACTCCTGATACTGCACCGACAATGGTATAAATGGTCCACGAACTGATGCTGCCTTCTGGTCTGTTATCTGGATCTTCAGACTCTTTAGCTTTCTCTGGTCTGCCTGTTGAAGGTGGCTTGTAGCGACTGTCTGCGACTCCTTCATAATCATCATTATCTCGGTTCATGTTCCAAACGTCGTCAAGTGATGTCGAGTCCATTTTTTTTTCCACTTGATTTGTAGTAACAACTGGATAATAAGTGGTCGTTGTGGTGGTAGGGGTAGTTGTCACATCTCTCCCAAAATTCTCAAACATGTCCTCTTCTTCCTTTTCTAGGTCTAACTCAAAGCGATTCTTATCTTTGTTTTTATCTTTATTTTTGTTCTTGTTTTTTCTTCTGTTATTTTTGTTTCGGTTTTTGGGGCGACGCGTTGTTGTGGTGAAATACAGATCTGGGCCATAATCAAATGGGCTGCCACCTCCAGGATTATATCTGTCGGGGTAGTAAGGGTCGCGACCTGTATTCATGTCATATCGGTTGTTTGGATCATAAGGAGTATAACCATCTGGCGTTTTGGAGCCTTCATTGTTGTCTTTCCCTGGCACTTTGGGCCCTGCAATAGTTAATAACAACATATTACTACACATTGATTTTTATTTATTACTGGAGCACAGATGGGTCCACAGGACACACCTCTCTAGGACCAATGTCAGAGTTATAACTCCAAATAATCTCTAGTTTAAGTTTACACAAAAAATATGTCTCACAACCAGTCAAAATAAGACGTATGTTGGGTTCTTGATAACATGTAAAAGCTTATTTCATACCCTTTCTGGTTGTGAAAAAAGTTTTAAACTAGCTATATTCTAGCCAGAGATATTGCAGTGTAGAGAGACAAGGAGGGATCTCCATCAATGATTGAAATTCCACAAAAATCGAGCGTAAATGAACAGTCGAACGCATAGGTTTACAAACCTACCTCACATAAACCCAATTTTAATGAAGGAATATTTACAAATCGAGGGTAAGACCGATATTGTTTTATTCAGAAATGAATGCACTTTTGATTTCAGCAATAAAAAGAAATGAGATGTCTGACCCCTTTCCATCACATTCAAAGTCCGATTTCTCAGTTCTAGCCCAGCGACTTACGTCTCATTTTGACTGGACACAAGACATATCTCTTTTATTTTTTTCCCAATTTTTTTCAAATAAGCTGCTAACTATGGGGAAATGAATTTGCTGTCCATTGGTACAACATATGTATGGATGTATACCTTGTTTCGACATGAAAAAAAAAAAAAAACACACAAAGTGGAAAATAAGATTGAACATTCAAAAATTCCAGCTTGTTTCCTTCTTTATATTCCTGTTATTGAACTTCAATTGAGCTGAACATGAAACTGAAAAAAAAGAGAGCTTATCAAATAAACTGGTGCTGCATAGTACACATCCAAAAAGTAGCTTGTGAATTCCAAATATAAAGTATATATATAGGAATGTATTAATGTCCATCGTACTCATGGGGCTGAACCTGATAGCAACTCTCTATGTGGCTAGTTGAAAGTCATCTTCAAAAATTTACAGTTCCGTTATTTATTAACATATTGCACTCTGTTAACAAAAAAAAAAAAAAAAGGAAAATGAAGCATGTTCATTCATCTCTACACAAAATTCCAAAAGTAATGGTATAGAGCCAGCAGCACCGGTCACAACAGATCTAAGGCAATCCAAGTGCTGTGAGGCACAGTGGCCTATGATATGAATGGTTAAACAGAAAGTATGTGATGGGAAATGACTAAGAAAGTCCTTTTGGTAAGACATGTAATAGAAATCCAGGTAAAAGGAAAATAAATCATAATTCAGAAAAAATGGTTCAGAAAGTTATTTTGATAATATATGTGATAAAAATCCAGCTATTTAAAAGGAAAAAGATAACTGTTAATGAAATATCTGCAAATGGGGTAAATAGGAAAAATATTGAGCAATTTGAAAAAGCAATACAGAATAAGGGCTTGGACAGTAGCAAAAAACATCATGGAGGGAATGGATGTGATTTTGGTTCTCTAATATTAGTTAAAAAGTACTGAGTAAAGTCGTGTACTATGAAACTGAGACATAAAATCATTTACTGTTATTACCATGATTGTCTCGCAGCCAGTCAAAATGAGACATAATGTTGATTTTTCATCGTATGTTTTTGGTATCATGTGAAAATTTATTTCATACCTTTTCAGGTGGTGAAAACAGTTTTGAGTTAGCTTCATTCTAGCCAGAGATATTGCAATTTAAAGAGACAAAGGATTTTTCTGAGAAAATCTGAGTTTCAATGAATGGTTGAACGCATAAATCTACATACCTACCTCACAAAAACCCAAATCTGATAAAGTAATATTTATAAACTGAGGGTTAGACTGATACTGTCTTGTTCAGAAATTAATGTACTTTTGATTACTGCAATAAAAAAAAATTGATATCTGACCCCCGTCATCACATTCAAAGCTTGATTTCTCCATTCTAGCCCAGCAACCTACATCTCATTTTGACTGGCCGTCAGACAGTTGTATTCAGGGACGTCAAAATTTTTTTTTTTTTTGTTATGGAATAGTCTAAAGATCTTTCTTCTTTCATGCCTTAAAGGTTTTTGAACTTCTTATTTTTTGCCTGTGCTTTTGATGATAGGAATCTCCTTCAGATTTTAGAAGCAGGTTTTGATTTTAGTGTATATTCAAATATGATCGGCAGCATCATCAAATTATATGTAAGAGCTGAAACAAACAAAGGTGCAAATAATTAGAGAAAAAAGAAAAACCTGCCTCTTGGAACTAGGACAGGTTCAATGACGGTGAGCCAAGCCGGGCTGAACTTCAATCCATAAACATTGCCGGCCATGCATCGATATTCTCCTTCGTCATCTTTGCTGATGTTTTCCAGCACCAAAACTCCAGGCTCGTCTCCATCGGGCAGAAACTGAGGATTGAAAACCATCAGTTAAACTGGCAATGGAATATTGTCACTTTTTTGGTCGCATTTTCAAATAGCACGAAAACATTAACCCTAATAGCATCAACAGAAAGCGCTGGAGCATCAAGCTTTTTATGATGACAATGTTTTATATTCATAAATAAGAAATGGCAAATTGTATCTAAGGATAATATTTTATGAGCATCTCCTCCTAAAAGCAGATATATCTGGAAATAAACATAAGAAATAAAGCAATTTTTTAACCTTTTCCTTCCATTTATTTAAAAAAAAAAAAGAGTATGCATTACCAATCAAAATTAATATAAAGTTCAAATGTCTTGCGCCCAGGGCAAAAACGAGTCAGAAGTCACCCCAAGTGATCACAATTTACGGCCACTTTTAACTTTTTTCTGACAGTTACCAAAATTTTTTATCTCTTTTTTTCTTCACAAAATGAAAGCTTAACCTTTTCTTACCTGAAAAGAAAAATCTGAGTTTGAAAATAGCGTGAATTCCAACTCATTTTCCCTGAGCCCAAGACATATCTCATGCATATCATACAATGTGAGCATTTTTAAAAGAAAGTGTCCACAGATCCTTGACATCCACTACACCGACCATGTAACTAACGACGAAGTCCGTAGAAAGATCACCAATGCTATTGGGCCG
>JBCAUA010058481.1:0-11393 GCA_038406235.1 Peronia verruculata
ACCTAGTGAACATCGCTCACATGTGGCTTTGTTTACTTGCTCTGCGCATGGCAGACAAATCTGGGCGAATGATGAGCAGCTCTCATGCCTGTCACATTATATAAACAAAGCCACATGTGAGCGATGTTTCCCATTAAAAGAAATGACAAAACGTTACAACACAGCCACGTTCATAATATTCTTAACCGAATCGGTAATCACTAATATAAGTTAGGTAAAGGTACATGTACAGGGCCTAAGTCATTAGGATGAGAGGGGGGTGGGGAGGATGCCTGGTTCGCGAATTGTTGGCTACATGCTACAAACAAGTTACATGTAAGTTAACAGCAGGTGGTGGATGCAGTAACTGTTGGAAAAGTATGCCCTTACAAAAACACATTTAGTTGTAGAAACAAAAAAGAAAAGAAAATGGGCTGGTGAAGAATGGACTACAGAAAAAAAAATGGGCTGGTGAACAATAGGCTAAATAAATAAATAAATAAATAAAAATGGGCTGGTGAACAATAGGCTACAGATTTTACCACTTTCCGTAAATAATCTTACTTCTGACCCTTGGTATTCATTTTTCCATAATACACTGAAACACTACACACCTGGGCTATGTTCAGTGACATGCACAGACTTGCCTCAACCAAACGTGAAAGGATATAATAGTGCATGTATTGTTTTTTATGGCAGCATAGAAAGGAAATCGACGGAAAGAAAAATACTCGATAATCTCTGTATTTTTTGGGTTGTTTCTCTCTCTCTCTCTCTCTCTCTCTCTCTCTCTCTTCTTGACGAAGCTGTTATAGAGGAAGATATCTTTAGATTCTACAGGGTTCTTTTCACTCATCACTCAATTTAAATTTGCTTGGGGGAGGGAGGGGGGGGGATAGTATAGTAATTGTAGTACTGTTGGTCCCAAGTTTCAAACTGCCTCTCTTCTTCTTCCTCTTTCTCTCTCTCTCTCTCTCTCACTCTCTCTAAGGGTACTGCTTTAGAAGAAGAGATCTTTAGATTTTATAGAGTTCTTTTTCGCCCCTCAATCAATTTAATTTTTTCTTTTATTTTTTTGGCGGGGGGGGGGGGAGCATAGTCATTGTAGTACTGTTGGTCCTAGTTCCAAACTACCGGTATTTCTCTTCTTTTCTCTCTCTCTCTCTCTCTTGAGCGCGCATATAATATATATATATATATATATATATATGTCAGTAGGAGAGAGGGAAGATAATACTGGGTTTTGTTTTATTCTATTTTATTTTATTTTTTTACCTTGGGTGTTTGCAAATGAATAGAACCACTGATGGACTCTGATTTTAAGCTATTTGGGAAATGGATGAGGAAATTATTTCATACTCAAACAGTAACACTTGAACAGCAAAGTCCTTATGTCCTTCTTTTTTCTCCTCCGTTAATCTGTTTCCAAACAGTGGAACAAACTTTTAGTGCATTGTTAACTTCGAGGAAGAAATAGATTGGGATTTACAGATACAACTGTACAATGAGTTTCCGTGTTGAACAGCTGGGTCGCTCTCCATTCTCCATCGCCAGCTTTCATTCGCTAATCCTCACAGCTCTGCTCAGGGTCTGGAGAGACAATTTTAAGGTTTTTAAACTGAACAATAGCTAGAGTAAAAGAATAAAAATGGAAAGAAAATGGTAATAGTGCGGGGGTCGGGGACATTGTTGGAGAACAGAAATAAAAGGTCATTTACGACAATATTAATAGAAGAATGAAGGGATTATATAAAAAACAAAGACTGTTCGTGTTTATTATTTTGGATCTTTCAGTTTCAGCACGCCTAGCGCATTTTTGCAGTAATCGTTCGGAGTCTCCGTCTCTTTTTCAACGGTTGTCTCTCTTTAGTTATAAATGGAGCGCTGAGGTCATGCCGTACCTGGGAACTATGTTGACCCGGAATGTTGGCGATCCTTGACTGTCTCAAAAACCAGTGACAGTGTCCGCACCTAGGGATATCACTACGCGTTCAATGTGTCATAGTTCATCACAGAATAATTATTTGAATGTTTAGCGATAAAACCATTGTTATCATATTCTAGTTCCCGAGACAATGAAATGGTACTTGTGCATGAAATTATAATGTTGAGTTGCTGAAAATTTTGACGGCGCAACTTTTCTGACAGGTTCTCACGGTGCGCCGGTCAGTGTTCATTCTCACGCTCTTACTCGTTTATATCACTGAGCTTCATCTTCTGGCTGCCAGCCGAAGCGATTGTGGTAGGGGATTTCAGTTTAAAAAAGATGTCATGAAACTCATGGTTTTTGCCCCTGCCTCAAAGGGATGCAGGCACTCGTATAAGGAGATTTACGACTTCAATTTGAAGAACTTATGGAAGATGGAATCTGATGACAAATGCTTCACGAAGGCACTCCGGACAACTTTGATCGTGTTGTTTACTTTACAGTTGGTAAGGACTTCGCCCAGGTGAAGTAATCTAAACAAAAGCGGAAGTATTCCTGCCCACTGGTGAACAGTGATAGAGTCTAAATCTAATGATTTTAATTAATCCAGATCAGCTGTAAGTTTAGATCTAACGGCTGTCCGGCATACTGATGACTTCATGTTGGAGAAACGTATCGTATTCATGATGTTAGGTGTTAGGATGTCACTGTCTTTTAATTCTAGCGAGAACATCATTCTCTCCCACCCGGTCAAACGAGGGGCAGATCAAGCCTCAAGATGCTATAGTATAGTCTATAGGGGATAATAATAGATTCAAGCAAGTCAAATGCAGTGGTAGCAGGAATGAAACAAAAACTAGAATGAAATTATTATCCTTGATTGAAAATAATCTAGATCTAGATCTAAAGCAATTTTTCACATCACTGGACTTTGGAACTTCTCAGTTCCATGCAACTCCTTTCAGACATTACAAGAGCGAAGAGGCTGATTACCATTGTGCCAAAGTTGGGAGAATCTTAGTAACGGAGATTTTGGCACTTTTTCGTTTGTTCCCACCCCTACTTATTTGGTCTACGTTAGCGTTAGCGTGGACAGCTGGTTGAGGGTCTCGTACTACGTTAGCGTTGGGGACCGTCACCCACTCATCTGACCTACATGTTAGCATTAGGGTGGACTTGCGCTGGTCAAGGGTCCCAGCAGGTTAAGCCAGCAGGGTTGTTCTATTATTTGGTATTAGAATAAATAGGTCTATATAAAAGTCGGGGTGGGAACAAACGAAAATGCGCCCAGTTGTCTTCGTACCGCTATGTTTAGTTGATAAGGCCCGTGTATTTTGTGCATGGTTTTGCCCCAAGGTTAAGATCTGGGCCTGGGCACTTTCATGGTCTAGATCTGTTCCTGCTGCTACGGTTCGAAAGTCGCGAAAATCGCACATATCATGACTAGTCCAAGGGCGTTGCTAAACGTACCGGATCCACTTAGTGTTACTTTGCTATGCGGACCCGGGTTTGCTAGGTATCCTAGTGGGATCAGTTTTCAAGGCAGAGAAAAAAAATCAAAGATCAACAAAAACACAGGAATTAAAGTAGAATTTTCATTACATTTGGAGGATGCATCATTGATAGGTCTAGATCTAGATCTACATTGCGTTCTGACAGAGCTGATAGCAGACCAACTTAGCCTCAGCGTCAATGGGTTAGGTCCATAGCTACCGTAAGTATGGTAATGTTGTAGGGCCTTGTCTGTTGTGTTATTATTGAAAGTTTACTTGAATCACACAGATTTAATACTCTCGAAGAATTCAAAAATGCTTAGAACTTACTCTTTATTAGGCCTGTGCATGACCAGTCATGATAACCGATTGAACTGGTCATGGACTCATGAATGGTTAACCAGTTATAATGACCGGTGACGTACCGGTGTCTTTGATCTCAGGAAAACTCTGTTCGTCAGTGACACGCGTTCATTCCAGTGCCACCCTTCTCATACCCTTTCCTCTGCGTATGAGCTTTTTTTTTTTTTTTTAATTAAAGAGAACCAAAAAGAAAGGAATAAAACTCTGCAGTGAGCATTTCTCAGTATTTAACGATAGAAGTGCCAAATATGAATTACATTTTAGATAGCTGTAAACTGTAATACAGTAGTATTAAAGAGTAAGAGGAAATTCATTTCATTCGTATAGTGCCATTTGTGTCTATGCTGTCATTTTTCTTGAACATAAATCAATATCAATGTGGTAATATGGCATTCTGGCTGTTTCTTGTGATTCTATTAGGGTTAAAACCATTAGAATGATAGACTTCAAGGCACCAGATGCTTGCCTTGAAAATTTCCTCCCCTCACACCATCCCACCTCCATGCAGACATTTGACACGGTATGTTGTTACAAAATTGTAACCTATGAAGTGATCGCCATTGTTTGTTATTTAAATAAAATTTTAATTTATGAGCATTGTATGGTAATATTTGGTATAAAACTACAATAGACTTCGATGCCTGATCAATCGGCAAGGTCAGATTTGTGAAATATTGCGTTTCACATCCCATGTTTTTCTTAATGTGAGTCCCCTGTCAGAGGTCAAGCGAGCAAAACTCGGGCTGAGTATGGATGGCGGCAATAGATTAAGCTCAAGGCCATAACCATGACTGATGTGACGTCACACATGGCAAAGAGGAAAATATCTAAGCAATACAATAACCAGTGATCGACGGTCATGGAGTCAGTTAACTGTCGGTCACAACATTGCTGGTCATGCACAGGCCTACTCATTATTGCAAAATTGTCTCTTTACACATCTCAAAGAAATAAGGGAAGTTACGCATGCGTAATCACCAGTGATGCGGAGTCAGATAAAAAATTCTCCGACTCCAGAGTTTGAAGATTCTCCGACTCCAGGGTCTAAAAATTCTCCGACTCCAGGGTTAAAAATACTCCGACTCCAGAGTTTAAAAACTCTCCGACTCCAACTCCAGGGTTTAAAAATTCTCCGACTCCTTATTTGCAGTCCAAAAAGAAACTTGACAAACTCAACCTTGATAAAAGTCTTTCACATGAACTTTGTATGGCCAAAACTTTTTGTAATGAAAAAAATGTCAAAAAAGGCTGAAACCATTTTTTTTTTTTCAAATATTTGCAAAATGCAATACACGTAGATTTTAATGCAAAAAAGTAGTGGGGTTAGAAGTCATAGCAGCAGCAACAGAGGATTTAATTTCTGCATAACCTACCTGAAAGAACAATGATAACTTGTATAATGGAATCTGTATTTAGGTATTTAACTCAGAATGTCAGTTTGGAAAACAAGGGTTAAAAAAAAAAAAAAATTAACCAATCTGCAATACAGTTTAGAATGTTAAAAATATTTTTTTTGGCTTCAGAGTCGCAGTCAGTCGTTTTATTACTGACTCAGACTCCAACCCTCTTTCTGTTTCTAACTCTGACTCCGACTCCGATGCTTATAATTTTTCCGACTCTGACTCCGACTAAAAACATCTGACTAGGACTCCACGACTCGGACTCCGCATCACTTCCTAACACAGTCATCTGTCCCTCTCAAAGACAATTGCTGCCTGGGAGATGAGATCCATAGCACTCTATTTCTTGCAGAAGGTCTTTGCTCCTGTGGCTTCAAGTCACATCTTCAGAAATTGCTCTTGAGTATGTCTTTGTACTGTAGTTTGAGCCACCTCCGTCTCTGTGAATTTTCCTTTAGCATATCCTAAATGTGCTGTCCAAATGACATGGTCAGTCCATTGTAGCTGTCCCCGCAGCCAAAATACTTGCAGGCTCATGACTATGATTCCTCAATGGTCATCTTCATGAGCAAGATATCTGTGTGTGAATTTGGCCAATCCGCCAAGTACCTCAAAGGAGTTTTGTGTTGATAATGATGCATACCAAATTTGATTTGAATCGGTTTCGAAACAACAAGGGAGATGGAAAAAAAGTGTAAAAAAACAGGTTTTGAGAAAAACAGGTGTAAGGTTTTTTTTTCAGCAAAAAATTGACATGAAAAGTTTTTTGTTCGGCTTTCAACCTCGGAACAGTCATTTTTCATATACTAGCCCTCTTGTCATGACTTCTGTGTCTCTTGTTGCCGTTTTTTGGCTCTCCGGATGTATTTGTTTTCGAATTTTGCTCCCTACCCCCCCATCTTTATAAGAGCCACTTTCAGGTTCTTGAAGGCCTCTGTGTGTCCCCCATATCATTTGTGAGTGCAAACATGAGTTTTTTTACCTTTACTATGACATATAGTCGACAACTGAGCTATTAGTAGCAGAAAGATATCAAAATTGTCCCATTTATAGAAAGAGGAAAGTCATTTTAGAACACTTACATTGATAATTTGCATGATCAGCAGTTTTTCTCCCATCATAGTGGTCATCCAGTGTCCATCCGGGCACTGGAACTCATGTTATTGCTAGGAGAGGTAATATTCAAGTGCTTTTTTCACCCTTTGCCTATATATATAATGAAATCGCGATGATCTACGGCCTCATATAGCAGCCAAGTGGAGCCAAATCCTGATTGACAATACGCTAGGTCCACTGTTGAATGACCATTGGTCAAACACGTTAGAATTGACTTAGCGACTTTTTGATACCATTTTTACTCGCAGTTTATTGTAGTCTCATGTTATATTATATTCTTTGTTGCCCTCAGTTTGGCTTGTGAGAAAATGTCAAGTGAGCAGCAATGTCCAGTGGCTTGGGATGCTGTAGTGCTGTCATGCTCCAATAAAGAATGGACACAGACCTTGCAGAATGGTAGGTTCTCTCAGATTAATGTTTCTTCTTAAGTACCCCAAAAATTAATTTTTGGATCTCTATATAGTAGTGTGAAAATGACTTCATTAGATAGATCTCATCACCGCTGCTCACCCCTGTTGTTGCAGTTGTATCTCTTGAGGCTGCTGTTCTATTGCTATGAGTGATAATTTGAGTCAATATATAAGTGTTAATAGATTTTGTAAGTGTGAAGTCTTGTTTCAAAATTCAGTTTCGGTCTTTCATATCATGAAAAGGTTTATAGAATAGTGATAATTGGAATAGCATACCTCTTACATGGAGTCATCCACTGTTTTCAATGCATCTGTGCATGTGACGCAATCATCTTGAATGCTGTGAACAAGATAATTTTGTTAAGGCAGCTGCTTTCACCTTTTGTGGCCAAGTTTGTGTCCTTATCCGAGTCCAATCTTTAGGAAAAAGTTTAAATTCCAAGAGGAAAGATCTAGGGAAATATTGAGAATGTTCTGATAATTTCCATAAATGCATGTCAAGACTTGAAATGGACCTCGTTGTATACTGTGTCTCATCAGTTGTGAAGAGAATAATAAACTTCCTTTTGAGGACATATGAAGTTTATATATTTTATCCATCTCATTGTATGTCTTGGGTAGAGTAACATACAATACATAAATGATACGGTACTAAAATTCACATTGTCAGTGGAAGAAGATCCCAAAGCAAGCACTTGATAGAAGAATTTATTTTCATGCATGGATTTGACAGGATGAAGTAAAGGCTACCTATATCTCACCTTCTGATCATAATATACGGTAATTAACTATCTTTATGATCATGCAGTTATATAATAAACATATCTCTACTTTTTGTTGAAGAGTGAGAACAAATCTTTTGCAATCAACAGGTAGCTATCAGCCTACTATTATGGCAGGTGGTTTTGGTTGCAACATTTCCAGCTAGTGAAAGAGGGAGAGGATGAGAACGGGTCAAATGAGACATGTTGATTTTTCAAGCTGACATATTTATATTTACAATGTGTAACATTCATAATTCAGAATGAACGAGGGTAGGAAAGACAAAGTCTCTCTATATCCTGTATGACAGTGGAGAATGATTTCTGATTTTCAATCTTCTATTTTTCCCTTTTCTAGAACTGGACATCATCCTATGCCAAGGATTTGCTATGTTTTTCTTATTTCAGTTGATTATTTTTTTTTTCATTGTGTGGGAGTAGATGCACCCTATGCCAGTGGCTTGCTGTCATCATTTTAATCTTATATCTTTTTTCATTGTAAAACTGCATATATTTTCTGTGCCAGGGATTATCTATGATGTTCTTGTCTTATATATTTTTTTATCTTTTATAGAGATGAACATATTCTATGCCAAGAACTATCTATGCCGTTCTTATTTTAATTTTTCTGTTTTTTTCCTTTTGTAGAGCTGGATGTATTTTATGCTAAGGGTTACCTGGGCAAGGATGTGATCCACCTGGTAGTGGAAGATCCCAAGTGTAATGTGGGCAGTGGTGGAGCCACACTGAACGCTCTCCTTACAGTGGTGGAGTTTATGAGTGCCAGGAAGGGATTTACGGTACAAGACTAAAAAAATGGTGTTATAAGAAACTTATAGATACTGACATATAACTATAGTATCTCACTAATTATACCTTACCCAGTTCACTTAAGATGGAATGAAAGTCTTATTGCAGGCATAATGCTCTGTAATAATTGTTTTTCTGATTTAAAATACCACAGCACATCTGGTAAATTTATGAATAAACATGTCTGTTACTGCTGGAACCAGGGATAACATATGGAGAGCATCTTTATAAAAATATAATCTTCATCCAGGTATTTCAGTCATAGTCTGGATTTACAGCACGTATTCCTGAACTGCCTCAAATGAAAGTGATTTTTGAAAAACTGTAGGTTCTAGTGTTATATTATTTCCAAAGCAGGCTAAGAATTTCCAATGATATATAGCATTCTAAAGGAGTTAGGTTTGCTCCCTCCATAGCTGTGGATGTTTTTTTGTCAGAAGCATCTACTGATTGACCATTAGAAATTTTAAATAAAGGAAGCCATACTTTTTCTTATGTACCTCCAGATATGTGAAGTATAATCACTGAAACATTTTGTCCGAACCAGCTTCATACTTGTGGTTTACCAAGGTCTGCCCTCCTTGGTATTATCCACCATACCTTAGGGTCTCGCCATAATACATCACTCTGGGTTTCTGTTAGATCTTCATTATAATCCTACTGTGACCCGCCTTTTTCTTCTTCTGTACTTTTATTTGCCAATGTGTGGCACAAGGGTGTATGGACAAAAAATTAACAGTAAACTGCTTCAGTGTGTATCACCAGTAGCTCTACGCATGACCCACCACACAAATTCTTATGAAGACTGAGTATCATGTCACGTTACTCACTTTGCTAAAGTGCTTACTTCAATGAACTTACTTTTATCAAACTAAACATCAAAGACTGAAAACTGGCTTTGAGATCAACATCAGCATCAATTGAAAAAGTTATATAATTTTAACTCACAACATTTTAAAAAATAATGTAATTCTTACACATAACAGATGGAAAAAAAAAGTGTAACTCTTAACTTATAATAAATTAAGAAATAATATAATTTTTACTTACAGCAGGTTAAAAAATACTATATTTCTAACTTATACTATATAGCAGAGTAAAAAATAATGTAATTTTAAGTCCTAGCAGATTTTTAAAAACATAAGATAATACTCTTCCAACTTATAGGGGATTTTTCAAAATGATGTAATTTCAGCCACAGCAAATTGAAGAAATAGTGCAATTTTTTTTATATTTTTTTTTCAGACAATTAGTGCAGATGTTTTGCTGGGAGCCAACATTCTGATCCTACATACTGTGAGTATACACTGTTGGAAAAATGATATCTTCTTTTGTATGGCCTTCTTATACTTATATGCAAGACATAAAAAACAAAAAAAACAAAACAATATAAAATAAACATTAAAGCTCCTTCTGATCTGTCTACCTGTGATGAATCCATGAGCAGGCTGAATTATTTTCAAGTGTGCAAAAAGAGGATTCTGTTCAAGTAGAGAGAAAAGTCTCTACCATTAATTATCCCTCTTATAACAAAATGGCTGCATGAAAAGATAAGAATTTGGACTTGTTGTGAATTTCTCAGTGCCCATTTGGCAATAGTGAATGTTTTGTGTAATTTGAAAAAATGAATAGTCATGTGATTGGAGGCATTCAATGTTTCTGTTTACATTGTGGAACAAGGTATGCTATGAACAAATTCAAATTGCAAATTATTGCAACAATAATGTGTTGAAGCGACCTCCAATCTTGCATCATTGTTAACATCCAAGTTAAGTTGTCATAAGGCCAAGTTTCTCATCACTTTGAAATTTTTACTAGCAAAGAGTTTGTGGAAAGAGAGAAAGTTGTAATTTTTCCCATAGCCTAGATTAGAACCTGTGACATTTTCATTGAGATGCAGACATCTCATCCGTCAAGGTGTTCCCTTTAAGCTGCCCAGTAAGATTAGAACCCAGCAACATTTTTACTGAGAGGCATACATATAACCCATCAGTCAACATACACGCCCCCCCCCCCCTCCCAAACCTCCAATATAGTCATTGCATTCTACAGACATTACCCTTAAAAGGTGTTTGCTCATAATTTGCTTTATCTCTTAGCAGTGCCCTCATAAGGAAATTTCTTCCTGTTAGGTTAGGTATGTCAGAGTTCCCTCTCAGTAAGAAGGTGAAGTTTGTTCTGTTGCTAGCTGTTCTGCTGGTCATACACTTTTTGATCAGTGAGGGCATAGATGCTTCAATGATAGTGCCATTTTTAACCATCAGGCAAATAACTTCCAGTAGTTAGATACAAGAGGTATAAGATGAGCATTGTAAAGAAAGAAAAAAAAAAATCAGTTTTGTGCATTATGTTTGAAACAGGCCCAGCAAAAACAAAAATGGTGGAAAAATTATCTTTGTAAGAAGAAAACCTTTTCATGGTACCACATATTTTTCAAGTTTTTGTGGAGTATGTTTCAAATAGAAAGATCCAAAAAAAGAAAGAGATTTTTCTTTGTTTACAATGTTTCATACCTCATTTGTGTAGCAAAAGGAAATAACATGACTGACTGAATAAATTGCTCATGGTTTTGCATTTCCTTTGGACATATAAATGTGTAACAATAGCAATACAATTTTTTGCTAAATTTCCTTCATATTTACAGTGTTCTCTAGTCTTTGATATTATGGTTCTCTATTTTGAAGGGCAGACATTTCATCTATGAATCATGTGCACGGCCTTTTGTTACCTTGCCAGCTGTGAGGGCCAGCCCAGAATTTGACGGTCCAGTGTACAACTTTGATCTCATTTTCTCAATCATCACCAAGAAGGTATATCTAAAACTGTTTGTTGGGCTAAGGTCTTTGAGAAAATCCATGAAGTCTTCAACCTTGAAACTGCCAAAATATTAAGGTTTCTAGATCAACTTAAATGTTCATATATAAAAGAACAATAGCTTGTGCTTTTGGGTGAGATAGTATAAATCGTCACATTCCAGCAACATAGTCGTATCCGACATTTTTAGAATTTTACAGGAGGAAAAAAAAACTGCATTAAACTTATAGATGACAACATACTGGGCTGAAAATTGCAGTGACGATTGTTTTCAAGTGTATCTACATCGTGTATGGATTTCTAGTTAAAATTATGGGATG
>JBCAUA010058492.1:0-11392 GCA_038406235.1 Peronia verruculata
ATCTATCTATCTATCTATCTATCTATCTATCTATCTATCTATCTATCTATCTATCTATCTATCTATCTATCTGACTGACTGACTGACTGACTGACTGACTGACTGACTAACTAACTAATTAGCTAGCTATCTAACTAACTAACTAACTACATGTAACTAAGTAAATAACTAGTTAACTAAATGATAACTAACTACCATCTAACATAAATTAACTAATTAATTTACTAACGCTAACGGCTAACTAAGTAAGTAACTGCTAACTAACCAATTACCCCAAGTAACTAATTAATTAGGTAACTAATTAAATAACTGCTAATTAATTAACTATCTAATTAAATAACTGTTTATTAACTAATTGCTAACTAACTAGCTAACTAACTAACTAATTAACTAGCTGCCAAGTAAATAGCTAATTCTTTACTAATTAACTAGCTGCTAAGTAAATAGCTAATTCCTTACTAATTAACTAGCTGCTAAGTAACTAGCTAATTCCTTACTAACTAATTAACCAGCTGCTAAGTAACTAGCTAATTCATTACTATAATACAAACTAGAACAAACTAATTGACTAGCTGCTAACTAATTGCTAACTAACCAACTAATCGCTAACTAAAACTAATTAACTAACTAATTAAATAACTAACTGCACCAACAAGGTAACTAATTAATTAAATAGATAAACGGTCTTGCAATCGTTGTTGTTGTTGTTGTTGTTGTTACATTCTGTGTCATATTTGCTTTTTGTTCCTGTGAACTAGTTTGCACAGTGTGTGGTCTTACGTGTGTTTGTCTGTGTGTCTGGGCGATCCCCGGGTGTACATCAGACGAGGCAGCCCTAGCTGGGTTGGAACTCTATGGACGCTGGTTACAGGAAGGCAGATAAAGATTTGATAACCGCTTGGCCGCTTCCTGTTTATGATAATGTTACTACTGTCCAACAGGTCAAGCTGGTGCTTCAGTTTCTCTCCACTCCCCTGCCCCCTCCCCCCTCCCCCTTTCTACAATTCTCTTGGTTGTGCAATCATGGTCAAATTTGGCTGTGGCATTTCTATCCCTTCCTTCTCCTTCTCCTTGCCTCTATCCTCACACACACACACACACACACACACACACTGATTTTCCACACACACGCACACACATACCCAATTTCACCCACACAGCCACACGGTTAACAGCACAGCCCATGTGGAATCGACTATAAAATGTCAAGCGACAAACCAAACGGTCCCAGACAGAAATCGAAACTTTGGCTGACTGACGACTTTGCTATTCACTGTCGCCCCCTTCACGTTTTCTCACAGAACTACGTGGACATTCTGCTTACGCCTGTCAACCTCCTGCGGGTGGTTATCTCATCATCACAACAGGACAAAGACAAATCTGAGGTCAGACTTCTCACAGAAGACGGTCCACTTACTTGCATTTTCTAGCAAAGCAAAAAATTACTTTCGCACACTTCCAGAGGATTAAATTAGTTATGGACGAAATAACAGTTGATTATTAGATTTATTACATGTATTTCTTTATTTATTATTTATTTATTATTTATGTATTTATTTAATTACTTATTTGTCTATTTTTAAAATTTATTATGCATTTATTTATATAATTATTGTTTATTTTTTATTATATATTGTGTATTTATATATTTATTTTGCTTGTTTCATTTCTTTTTTTTTTTTTTACACACGTATTAGTTTATTCTATTTTATTGTCTTTTTGTTACACTGTTATGGAAGCAATGTCAGTTATTTTCGGAAATATTGAATGTATTCATGTCATTTGTCCCATCGAAAAGAGTAGGCTTTTTATATTGTTGTTGTTGTTGTTGTTGCTGCTGGGTTTTTTTTCCTTTCTTTTCTCTCTTTTATTTGTTTGTTTGTTTCTGTTTGTTTGTTTGTTTTGTTTTGAATTATGTTAATAAAATAACTGAATGCCACATCTTTCTGCAAAATTAATTTGTCCACCAAGGTCAATGTGCCAGTTTGTCTGAAAGATGGCCAAACGAGTTGCAGTCGTTGGTGCAGGTTGCACAGGTTTGGCGGCAATCAAGTCCTGTCTGGATGAAAATCTGACACCAATGTGCTTTGAATCTTCACACGATCTGGGCGGCCTCTGGCGCTTTACAGATGACGTCACCGACTCTCGTGGTTGCGTCATGAACTCCACCGTCATCAACACCAGCAAGGAGATGATGTCATACAGCGACTTCCCCCCGCCCGCCGAGTTTCCCAACTTTATGCATCATTCCAAAGTTCTGGAATATTTTCGTATGTACGCGGAAAGGTGAGCCTGTCAACTCTTTTTTCTTCCATTTATCCATCTATCTCCCACCCATCCATTCATCTAATCCATCCATCCACCCATTCACCTATCCATCCATCCATCCATTCATCCACCCATCCGTTTACCCATTCAACCATCCACCTACCTACTCACCCATCCAGCTGTCCATCCATCCATCCACCCATGTATCCATTCATTCACCCAGCCATCCGTTTATCCACCCATCCATCCATCAATCTATTCAGTCATCCAACCATCTATCCATCTACCCACCCATCCAGATATCCATCCATATACCCAACCATCCAGCTATCCGTCCATCTATCCACCTATCCATCCATTCAGCCATCCATTCATTTATCCACTCATTCATCAATCCATTCATCCATCCATTATTATCCATCCATCTGCTGGCCTTATTCCTCTTTCAGATTTGACCTCTTGCAGTACATTCATTTCAACTCGGAGGTTTTATCCGTCGAGCAATGCTCAGCAACCAACATCAAAACAACCGCAAACAACCTTGACCTTGTCAGTCAGACCAGCACCAGCCATACGGAAAGCGAAAGTAGGATGAACGGAATCAATCAGACTGCTAATCATATCAACAGTTCAGCTGACGCAAACAGTAGCACAACTTCAAAGACACAGACCCAGGCGTTCAAAGCTAAGAGTCACCCAGACTCCGACTCTTGTCTTGAGAAGCAAAGCGGACATGGGCATGATCAGAAACTGACTCGAGGAACAGACACGGAGGAACGTTGTCAACTGGTCACGCAAGAGAGTCATTCTCCGGGGGTCAAAGAGCCCACAGGTCAGTGGGAGGTCAGGGTCAAGGACAAGCAAACGGCAGAGGTCATCACTCACCTGTTTGACTATGTGCTCATCTGTACAGGTCACCATGCTGAGGTCAACATGCCTTACTTTCCAGGTATGTAATGTCTGTCAGTCAAGCAAGATCCGTCCACATTATATACCCTCCCCCTTACGCCCCATCCATCCATCCATCCATCCATCCATCCAACCGTCCATCCATTCATCTATCCATGTACCCATCCATATCCACCCATTCATCCATCCATTCATCCATCCATTCACCCATCCATGTACCCATCCATATCCACCCATCCATCCATCCATCCATCCATCCATCCATCCATCCATCCATCCAACCGTCCATCCATTCATTCATCCATGTACCCATCCATATCCACCCATCCATCTATCCATGTACCCATCCATTCATCCATCCATGTACCCATCCATATCCACCCATCCATCCATCCATCCATTCACCCAACCATCCATCCATCCATCCAACCGTCCATCCATGTACCCATCCATATCTACCCATCCATCCACCCATTCATCCATCCATGTACCCATCCATATCCACCCATCCATCCACCCATTCATCCATCCATGTACCCATCCATATCCACCCATCCATCCATCCATGTACCCATCCATTCACCCATCCATCCATTCATCCATCCATGTACCCATCCATATACACCCATCCATCCATCCATCCATCCATTCACTCAACCATCCATCCATCCATCCATTCATCCATCCATGTACCCATCCATATCCACCCATCCATCCATTCACCCATCCATGTACCCATCCATATCACCCATCCATCCATCCATCCAACCGTCCATCCATCCCCCCCTCCTCCGAAAAAAAAACAAAAACAAAACAGAACCGTTAGGTGGTACTTCGCATAGGGAACACGTCACTGTGTGATTAGCCATCTGCTACTCGGTAAAAACCAAGTGATGAGCATCGCAAGTTCGGATTTCAGATCCTACCATCGGGAGTTAGCGCAGGTTGGAAACCCTGGGCAGTTAATAATCGGATGGAGAGTGGGCGGAGATTTCGGTGTCTGGGCAAAATTTCAAACTTCCAGATTTCTACCTACAAAAATTCTTCTCAACGAAATAGGGCAGACACTTAAAGCCAACACAGTTCTTCTTTTCTAGGATTGAAAGGCCATATGACAATAAAAACTACCTAACACAACACAAAATGAGTCCATATCTTGATTTCCCTGTTAAAAGTACCATACCTTGACCCCCAAGATGGGAGATTGGCTTGGCCATTTCAGACCACGTCGCCGCAGTGCAGCGCCACTGTGCTTCCCCCGATATACATCAGGTACCCGTTTTACAGATGGGTGAGCTGAGGAAAATTGTGTGTTAAATATATTTCCTAAGGATACCAACATGCAACCGTTGCGATTCGAACCGCCGACCTCTGCTTCCAAAGGTCGCAGCACAAATCACTGAGCTGACACGAGATACAGCAGTGGTAGATACACGTCCTGTGCCTGCCAGTGATCGTGAGCCCTGAATAATTCACGTATGATTTCTTTTCAATGATACACAGCATTGGTTAGCAAAACCATGGCTAACTGCTGCGTTTTCATGTCCCCTATCAAAGCGGAATAATGAATGCTTTGGTTTGTTTGATATTATTTCCTAATATCAAGGAAGATAACCGTGTTGGACACAGTATAGCCGTGATCATGTTGACGGCCCGTTATATCCCAACACAAACAATGTAAATATTCACAGTTGCTGAACAATCTTAATTCACCTTTCTACACTTTTCTTCAGGTCAGTCCATTTTCAAAGGGAAAGTTCTACACTCACGAGACTTGCGAAGAGCCATTGAGATTGAGGGATCACGTCACGTGGTAGTGGGTATCGGGAATTCCGGATGTGACGCAGCAGTGGAGCTTAGCAGACGTGGACAGGTTTCTGTAGTAGCCTAGTAGGATGGGCAGAGTCTGTGTATGTATGTGTGTGGGGGTGGGGGGGGGGAGAGTTTATATCAACCTTATCCCGCTGATGGATAGACGGTTGGACGGATGGATGGACGGATAAATGGATGGGTGGATAGAAGAATGCATGGCACGTAGATGGATGGAAGAATGGATGGATGGATAGACAGATGGAGGAAGGATGGATAGATGGATGGATAGAAAACTTGATGGATGGGTGGATGGATGGATAGATGAATGGGTGGATAGAAGAATGGGTGGCACGTGGACTGATGGATGGACTGATGGATGGATAGAAAGATGGATAGAAGGATGGATAAATGGATGGATGGATGTAACCGACAATAACTTTGAGAGAATTCACGGTCAGAAGTGATAGTTAAAAAACTATCTGCCAAGTTTGTGAATCGGCAGTACAAAGTCATCTTAACTGTTTGAGTGTTTCTTCCAGGCGTTCCTGAGCACACGACGAGGCACGTGGCTCATGTACAGACTCCAGGACCGTGGTCTGCCAGCTGACATTGTCTACATGAGCCGCCTGGTCTTTGCCACAGCGCTCAGGCTACCTACGGCCCTGCTCAACAAACTCACTGAGTGGCAGCTCAACCAGAAGGTGGATCATTCTCTCTACGGACTGCGGTAGGCAATGTTGTGACTTGTGTTATGTGGGTACATGTGTTACTGCTGTGTTTATACATGTGCTCAGGAAATGTTGAGATTTACATTACGTTTTATTTATGCCTTTCAGTTATCTGAGACGGACATGTCGACCGACTGTTGCCATTCTGCTCTGCACATTTGTATGTATAAACAACAAAGACTAACGAATTATGTTTCAGTTGAAAGTGCAACACTCTAGCAATAACTAACCAGCCAGCCAAGCAAACAACCAACCAACCAGCGAACCAACCAACCAACCAACCAGCCAACCAACCAATCAATCAGCCAGCCAGCCAGCCAACCAGCCAACCAACCAATCAACCAACCAGCCAGCCAGCCAACCAACCAACCAACCAACCAACCAACCAGCCAGCCAAGCAAGCAAGCAAGCAACCAACCAACCAGCCAGCCAGCCAGCCAGCCAATCAACCAACCAATCAACCAACCAGTTACACATTACTAGCTGACTCCAGCTAACAAAGGAACTCGCTGGCTAGCAAACTAACCAACTAATCAACGAATTGACTAGGTGACAGACTGACTGACCGACTAAATGGCTGACTGACTGACTGACTAATTGATTGGCTCTGACTAACTGACTGACTAACTAACTGACTGACTGACTGACTGACTAAATAACTGACCGATTTACTAACTACGTATATGTAACTAAACTTTCGAACTTGCGAGAACACTGCAGAATTTCACCATGTTCCAGGCCCCGCCATGGACCGTTTGCCACCCACCCCACAGTCAATGACGAGCTGCCCAATCGTATTGCATCTGGTCACGTGGTGGTCAAGGGTAACGTGGAGTCATTCACCAGCACTGGGGTCAGATTTGAAGATGGCTCTGAGGAGGACAGTAAGATGACTTTGTTTGTTACAGTGTCTGTGTGTTGACATTTTCCACCTACATATAATGTTTTTCTTTGGTTTCTCATAAGTTTTCCGTCCCATTACAGCTGAAAAATGAAAAAAAAACAGAAAATAAAATTATCCCATAGAAACTTTCCTTTTCATGTCGAATTTTGGTATTCTGAAACTTTCAACAGACCCTGCTGGCTGTGCTACTCGGGATGCTAAGCTGTTGCATTTTCTACTGATTTTCTATCTGATATGATATATATTTTGAAATTGCAAGAAAACCCACAATAGGCTTATGAAGTCGAAAACTGCTGAATAGATCTTGATCTATATGAAATTCGGCACACAACATTGTTGCATATGGATCTGTGTTTCTATATACATGAACCCCCCAAAAGCTTATGTTTGACGTTATTCTACAAATGCAGTAATAATTGAATAATAAACTCGCAAGGCTGCTTGATCCGAATTGTACTTTCGACAGTGTGTTGCGTTCAAAACACATTTTCTTTGAGTAAAGGTCAATCAGATCAACCAAAATACATGTGTCAACATTGAGGTGTGCACCCTTAACTTAAAAAAAAACAAAAAAAACTTCCACATGTGTTCTCTTCTTGTATTATTTTGTCATGTGTGTAAAAAAATCTTGGTGGCTGCCCTGATTTTAGAGTTATAGAACGCTACCGTGATATTGTATGTAAATTACACTTGAAAAGTGGCATATCTTAATTCAGTGCATTAAAAGACTCCCTTGCCCTTCACTATGACTGCATGGCTGGTCGAGGCCATTGTTTTCCTCTGCTGTTTTACTTTTTGTTTTTTTTCATCAGCTTCTGATCTTATTCCGTCAGCCATAATGTCAAACAGAAACGGATTCTGTCGCCACTGTCCTTGTTCTGGTTGTTCTGAATTGCTAGCTATTTGTTTAAGTTTAGGATGAAACTACCAGATGGTCAAATCAGTTTCAAGGCTTTATTGCTACCAAGTGATCAAAATAATTTAAGTTAAGGTTCTGTTGCTACTATCTTGGTGGGTCTTAATATGAGACGCGACACGATGAAATCAGGTGCTCGTCAAATTTTGAGCATATGGAGTTATTGGTATCACTGTGAAGATTATTCATTTCCCTTTCAGTGGGTGAAAACAGTATTGGTCAACCTTAAGTAGAGGTTGAGATATTGGCAATTAAAGACCATGGGGGTGACCAGTTGTTGCAGCTGAATTTAGTGAGAAAATGGTCGATCACTTTTGTAAATCTTTCTTAACCCTTGTTAGGCCATGTCACTAAATTACAATTTTTGGGCCTTTATTCGCTCTATTTCAGTCAGTTGAACTCTGAAATGCATTTTTAGATTGATATAGAAGGATTAGGTGAAGAAAAAAAAATGCATTAAAAATTCATTCACTGTTGAAAAACACCTGATTTCTCCGGTCGGCTCAGTTTGACGAGTGCCTGATTTCATCGTGTCGCGTCTCATATTGTAACTGAAAGTTTCAGAGTACTTGATGAACAAACTATACACATGTACTGTATCTAGACGTCTAACCCTTACTCTTACCCTAGCGGTATCCCTAAATGTAACCCTCATCATAAACCTCGTCCCTCTTCTTCAAGCCACTATTATGACTATGTCTGGTGATGTGAAATTTCTTCTCATTTCGAGAGCCTAGAGAAGAATCTAAAAGCAGAATCTATGAGGTCTCAGCCAATGTCTTGAATCAAATCAAACGGTCCAATTTGAGTGACAAAGAAGCAAAATTTGGACGTGATAGACCACTGTAGCTATTTTGGCCACCAGGCCACAATAGTCAGTACGCGAACTTTATAGTCTTTTATCGTGCCTGGCTGTTTGCATAGATCACTACTTTGGTGCAATTTCTCCGCCTTTTCTTGCCCTCAGTGTTTTGTGTGCAATGTAAAGTACAAATGTAATGTAATCAGTACTAAATACCAAATACTTTCAAAGTTTCACAAGCCGACCCAATAAAATATAACATATTGTTTGTTTTCGATATCATTTTGCAGACATCGACACCGTTGTCATGGCCACAGGCTACAAGATCAATTTTCCTTTCCTGGACAAGTCAGTCCTGTCGGTGGAATGGAACCAATCACAGCTGTCTCTCTACATGTTCCCTCCCAAAGTAACTCCGCCCACCCTCGCTGTGATTGGCTGTATCCAGCCTGGAGGTGCGGTCGGGCCAGTCTCGGAGATGCAATGTCGCCTGGCTACTCGAGTGTTCAAGGTAGAGCTGACCCCTAGAGCTGTAAGATATTTGCTTACATGTATATTTTAGGGCTGTATCAAAAACATTCATCGCATTAAGGTTTGAAAACTGTCTGTTCCTCTGTCTTTCTATCTCTGGCTAACAGTACACCCGTCTATCTATCTATCTGTCTGTCTGTCTGCCTGCCTGCCTGTCTTCCTGTCTGTCTGTTTACCTATGTCTGTCTATCTATCTGTGTGTCTGTCTACCTGCCTGTCTGTCTTCTGTCAGTCTGTCCATCCGTCTATCTATTTGTTTCTCCTTTCTATCCATATCATTACAGTTGATTGAGACACATCGATAAAATTGTCATAGCTCAATGTGCAAATAAAATAGATAACCTGCTCCCCCCCCAGGGACAAGTGGAACTGCCCAGTAAGTACGACATGCTGCAGGACATGGACAGGAGGCAGAGAGCCATGAGGGGGCGGTACATCGACACACAGCGTCACACCATACAGGTGGATTATGTCCCCTATATGGATGAGCTGGCCTCGCTGATTGGCTGCAAGCCGGCTCTGGGTAAGTGCATCACATTCTGAAGGGTTCACGCCAGCTGATTGGGTGAACTTTGACCTTTAAATATACATGGTGAATATGCCATGGATATGGTGTCTTTGTATCAGCATTAAATTTTTGTTACAATGTCATATTTCCTTTCTCTGTTTCTTTCTTTCTGTTTTTTCTTTCATACTTTCTTTCTGTTCTCAACACTTCTTTCTTTTGTTTTTTTTTCTTAAGCCCTATCTTTCCATCAATAACTTCAATACTGATAATGAAATGAATTTTTATATTCCTACTTTGTCAAACATTTATCTGTTTATTATCTATGAAACTTTTTATGAAATCCAATCAGTATATAATAAGCCTGTCCTACCCGAAACATCAGCAAACAAATAAATAAAATTAAAGGGAAGTAATTGATTTTTGTATATTTTGTTAAGAAAATCAAAGATAAGTCCCGTCCTGAGATATTTGGCATTGTTTGTTTACAATGCCTAAATATGAAACTGCAACTGAAATGGACTAAATTTTTCATTCACACAGGTCAGATGTTCTGGAAAGATCCCCGCCTTGCCTGGACCTGTGTGTTTGGACCTTGCACACCTTACCAGTACCGCCTGCAGGGCCCAGGGGCGTGGCGAGGGGCAAGGGGAGCAATCCTCACACAGATGGACAGAGTTAAGCGCCCTTTTGCCACCAGACAGCAGAACGGTGACGTCACTTGCAAGCTGGACACTGGTGACAACTCTGTCATTATCAGCATTGTCTTTGTCTGCTTTTTCATCGCTATCGTCTACATTTGTGTTTTTCTTATCATTGCCATGTAACTGCATCATGTCAGCAGATAAGATATGGCAAAGTTAATCCTCTTTACAAAGGGCATCGGGAAGGGAAGGTTAATTGGCACTACATACATTTTATTTCCTATTCTTTTTTTGGTCATTTTTTAATAGTGTATTTATCATCATCATCAAATTACATGTAATAAAGAGTCGATGTAAATGACTGTACATTTTTCGTATCCATGTATGTGCCATGGAGAGTCTTGCCCTCATGGATAAAACCAAGATATTTTCTACAGCACAGAGCTTTTTATATATGGTCGCTGAGATGAGCAGGTAATTTGTTCAATGCAGATATTTATTTATTTAATACTACATGTATGTAGCCGACATGTCGAAAAATTCATTCTTTTTTTTTGTGTTGATATCTCACATTTTTCTTTGTACATGTTTTTTGTTGTTATAGATGTAATTGTAACAGTATCTCATGAAACACATGCCACGATAAAAACATTTTGTTTCAAACAAAATACATGTAAACACTTTCCAAGATATACACCTGTTTATATGGTACAAGCTTTAAACAGCCTCACTTTGCCATTGTATGGAGCAGCAAGAAAATTATTAATAAATCTGGGATCTGAGAAAAATGCGGTCGCACCGTACTTTATGCGGCTGCATTTTTACCCACTTGCCGCACTTTTTGCCGTTTTGGCATTTTTTGCCATTTTGAGCATTTTTCGGCATTTTTGTATATTTTCATTATGGAAGTGAATACGTGTAGAATTAGAATTCTTTGTTGATTTTGATTTTTTTTTTTTTTTTTAGATTTGGCAGACTTTTCTTACGTGGCACAAAAACAAATGGGGGGTCCTACATAACTAGTAGTTTCTTTAATGCTGTAACTATAGTCGACTTCTACAGCACTTAATAAAGTCAGGACGTAAACAATCGCTTAGCAGACGTCTAGCTCTACAAAAAATACACCAGAATGTCTGAAAAAGCGGTCATATAACCCCCCCCTCCCCCCCATATTTTAAAAATCTCAATACATGTCCGGATATTTTACCCGATGAGGAGACTTAAGATGACGAATATGATGATTGTTGGTCAGAATCTGTGAGTGAGCTAGAACTGGACTCTGAGACATCGAGATCAAGGAGTGACGATAATCAAGTCTGGCTTTGTGTCCTCAACATATAGAGATCTACATAATTTAGATCTGAATTTGGGCC
>JBCAUA010058502.1:0-11392 GCA_038406235.1 Peronia verruculata
CTATCTATCTATCTATCTATCTATCTATCTATCTATCTATCTATCTATCTATCTATCTATCTCTCTCTCTCTCTCTCGCGCGCGCGCGTTCTCTCAGCCATCAGTTCTGCAGTTTGTCATTGTGTGGCCTGAACATCTGGCTGGCAGGGACAGATGGTATGATGTCGCCCAGATTGTAGTCGTGGTTACTCAAGAGGTCAATGGGGGCAAGCCTGAAGTCATCAAGTTGCTTGTGGACGGAATTTCCGGGATTGTCGCCAAGGAATGGCCTCGCATGCAGTCAAAATCGTCTTTTTGTTTGTGATCCCACATGCTCCAAAAGACATTGATAGTTACATCATGGGAGCCAGCCTAGGCAGTAGATCGGGCAGCACACATCGCTATCGTATCGTTTGTTAGCAGTGCAGATGAAATCTATTTTCTCATTAATTGTATCCAGAATCATGATAGCAGTAAACTTCTGGAAAATCCGATAATCATCACAATCATTCATTCATTCATTAAAATGTTTGAGAATTTAGACATTTTGTTAATTATTATTATTATTATTATTATCATTATTGTTATTATTATTATTTGCATCACCTATCCCGTTCCGATCCGTACTGCACATAATATGACTACTATAACTAGTCTTGTTTAAAGTTGAATTATGAGGAGAGGTCGAGACTTTGATGGCAACACAAAGAAAGTACTGGTATTTTCTTCAAGTTGATGTTTGTCGATCTCGTTGAATGCCAGGAATGGTTCTCCCTAAGAAATCAGACATCCAGTAATTACTTGACACTTACTGCCTTTCAACACTCCTGAATGTGAAAATCACCGTCCTCGTGTTAAGCTGGGCTGAAAACATCACAGTACGAAGATGGTCGTGTAAATCTAAGTCACAAAGGTTCGAGTAGAAAGCTGCTGACACAGGGGCTGAACGATAACAACCAGTTTTTCAAATTATAGAGATCAGTGGCGTTTGCGGCCGCTGCTTTTGTCAAGGGGTCAAAGTTGTCAGCTGGCGAGACGGACGAGAATTGGACCTTCCTTTTCTTCTTCATAGATCACTGGGCAGATGGTATCAGGTACGGAACTGGAGGGAAAAGGTGGGGGCGAAAGGGGGGGGGGGATAAGGCCGATCAACAGTCAGTGTATAGAATGGTGACTAACGCTGGTCAGTAGTAGGGTCAGATCAGAGGTGAGACAGGATGGAAGGAATGTCACACAGGCTGTGGGAGAGCTGACTGCTAATGAGATGTCGTGAAGCTAATGGTCCAGAAGAAGCCGAACGCAATTTTCTGAGATTCACGAAGTCATGGATGATGGAAGAGAAAGCCTGTGATCACTGAGTAATCAGGGTTTATACATTTGCATTCTTGTAGATAAAGAAGAGCGAAAAAGGCGCAGGGACAATACCTGAACGATAATATAACATAATTTTCTGTGGGAGGAATGCCTTGTTATCTTTCTCTCTTCTCTTCTCTCTAATTAATGGAAAGCATTAATAATCCATGCTGTTTTCAACCTGTAGATGTAAAGATGAATTGAGATTTAGAGAGTGAGGAAGAGGAGAACAAGAACGAGAAATTCGGAAACTGGACAAATATGGTTCAGTATCTATTCTGATGGTAAATTGAGGAAGAGAGAGAGAAAGGTAGAGGAAGAACTGAAATGAGGGTTCAGTGATCACTCTGGCTACGACTCTTTCGGTTATTGAGCACACTTGATATTATAATTCAGCGCCAGAGTGCCATACCCTCGCCCTTTGCCCGCCCAATAGGCATCCACCCCGGGAGCAGGTGTCTCTGATCTGAGTTCTAGTAAACGTTGCCCCCGTTTTCATAACGTTTTGCCCAATCTCAGACCTGTTGACAAGGTAAAGAGAGGTTGCCTGTCACACGGAGTGGGAGATGGAAGGTAATGAGAGGGGTGAGCGTGTCAGGTTGTATGGCTAACTGGCCGGGTGGAGCGGATGGATGGCTAGTTGCGGGCCCGTGTGGCAGGTCCATTTCATTATTATGATGAGTGCTTTGTCCCCGCTGAGTAACGCGCCCGACAGATGGCCCAGTCCAGTGGGTCTCAAAGGTGGAAGCCAAACAACAGTGCTTGAAGCAAATTGGGGACACGGGCAACTGGAGTTGTCCGAAGTTATCTGTGCTGATCAGTGCGTGTCAGTCTTCAGTAAGGACAGAGTGTGCGAGTGCCGTCCATTGTTTTACACATAATTTATTCATATGTGTGTATGTGTTTGTTTGTTCATTTGTTTTCACTTACTCCGCTGCTGTATCGCTGCTGTATTGGTTCTCTGCGTTACTTTGTCATATTCCCGTTGGTGGTGAGCTTGGTGTTGTATGCAGGCCACTAATGTAGTGGTGGTTACTATTGTTTTTATTGTTGTTGTCATTTCCTTCTTTTAGTCTCTTTGGATTTCCTCATAAGAGAGGACATGGCGGTGTATTAGTTTATTTGATCCGGGGTTTAAAAATGAAACACACACATTACAAGTTCTTCTTTATTCTAGAGTCTAGATCATTATTAATTTGAGGACCCCTGATCTGTAAGAAGAGCTTCAAAACTATCAGTATGGTTGGCGCCCGGCCGAAACTAATGTGCATTGTAAGATGTGATTGAAGATATTAATTTTCTCCGCCGTGAACAGGCACTACCTGGATGTGCTTTGAAATTGAGAATTTCCCATGTTAATGTATTTTTGGCGAGGAGTCTTCAACTGGACCTGTTGACACGCTAAATATATATCCAAGAAATCTTCCGGTAGAGGACAATCTGTTGTCCTCAAAAATGTTAATACTTGTTTGGTGTTAGTAGTCTGCTGTGGTCGATATGATGTAAATCTCAGCGTCAGTGAGAATACGTGGTATAACGGTATCCTGGACGTAGGGACCATTAGTAATTGTTTGTCAAGAACTGTTTGTTTATTTGTGTTGGAGATTAACAGCACATCAGCACGACTTGAGGACACATGGTGAATCTTATTTTAGCCTACTCGTAATATAATATATTCCCTGTCTATGTTAAGTCACCACATTCCACTGTCCACTGCGGGTTGGCCAATGTAGGAATGGCAGGCATTTTGATCTGGTCAACCGGTGACACCCTTACTTAGGTATTTAGCGATTGTTTCCTCTGCCGGCCGGGCCTTGCGTCACCAGCATTGTAAATAGTAACCTTCGCGAGGGCTCTGCTGGCAGGAAGACGGGGCAGGGCGGAGACTGCTGAGCCTGAGTAAATTGTTGAAGAGACAAGGGCACTTTGTTGGGGCCTATCGTGTTCCATTTGTGACGTCTGATCCCTGGAATAACACAGAGTTCCCAGAGCAGACACTGATAGTGTTAGTTGTTAGATTCACCCGGAGCTCAGGTCAGAGCTCTAGCACTCAATAACCCAGTAATACTTGACGATTACTGAAGTTGCAGACAAACAGCGAGATAACGGAGCTGCATAGCGAGATAAGGGAGCTGCATGGAGTTCAGAGCAAAAATATCACCTCCTTGTTCAATAAACCCTGATAATTACCACTTTTTATAATTGATCTTGAATCAGTATGAGTATTCACAATAACGCTAGATACTTGGCATTTAAAAAAAGGCGGGAAAAAAAGCAACATAGACCCCTGCTTCATCAACCAGTTCATTCAATGTCTAAACTACTTAATGCTAAAATGAAAAAGAAATGGTGAAGGTAACTGAATCTAACATAATTTCCAACCAATTTTGGATTAGAATGGATGGGTTTGAGTTCAAACCTGGCTGACAACCAGTCACCATGATGATTGCTTTCGTCTTGAGATGCAAGGAGTGACAGACAAAGAGGGAAAAAAATGACTGGAAGTGGAACACATCCATAATGCAATGGTTAAGTTTTTCACTTCTGTATAGAGCTATAACACCCTGTACTGTTACGATCTCCGGTGGAAACGTTTATGAATCAAGCATATTTTATATCATCGGTTCAGTGCTCATTCTGAATCAGGAACTGTTTGGGTGAGAACTTAATTTTTGGAGGAGGAAACGAGTAAAAAGTAGGATAAATAATTAGGGCATAAATGAGCCGCACCTGCTCTAGTGTGACGGGCGAGATTCAGGTCTATTTTCAATAGTCCATGAACACCTGAATCGAAAGCAAATGTGGTGAGTAAATATTTTTGCATCGGCTTCAGGCAAGCAGAAAGCTGATGGCCCGATCGCGCATCAAAATCTCAGAGCAGATGAATCGGTAACTGGGACAGAATTCCCGCCTCGTCCTCTTTACTGTTCTTCTCTTTCGGCACGATTTTCATTCCAAGCCTTCTCTTTTGAACAGATGTATGGATGAGAGAAACAGAGGGACTCCGCGGGAAGAACTTCAGGGGGAGAGGTGCGATTAAATTAACCTTCTATTCCTGTCCCCCCCCCCCTTTTTTTTCCACTCCCCCTCTTCCTTCCCTTCTCTCTCTCTCTCTCTCTCTCTCTCTCCCTCTCTCCCTTCCCCCCACCCAACCGCTTTTTTTCTCGGTCCTACAAATCCTTTTTCAGTAACACACACACACATTCTCTCTCTCTCTCTCTCTCTCTCTCTCTCTCTCTCTCTCTCTCTCTCTCTCTCTCTCTCTTCTATGGCTGTCTCATATTTATACATCTATTCTATCGGTTTTCTCCTCCTGTAGTTCCATCTTTTCGCATGCTGTTGCCTTTCTTCTCACTCTGTCCTTTCTCCTTTCCCCCTCAATTCCATTCCACGATCCCTCGCATTTATCCCGAAATCCCCACTCCAAATCCTCCATCCCGACGTCTCAGTGGAAGCACCGCTTTCCTCATTGAACATGAAGAGACGGCCGTTTCTCACTCACCCCGGTGACCCACTCCTGGAACATTATGACAGCTAATTTTGATAGCTCGCACATCACTGCTGGGCAGGTCCCACTGGAGACGCGGCTTCTCACACAGGCCAATTTCCCCCCCCCCCTCCCCATTCACTCTTCCACCCCTCCCTCTCCCTGCGCATGTACCCAATGTTCGTCTGAGAATTGGGAAAGGAACAGTTCAGTGAACCAGTTCTGTGGGGTTGAACTTATACCAGTTCTGTAAAGTAATTTGCAATTTTCACTTAAAATACGTTGCACATCTCAGTTTTGACACGGCGGTAATCAAAAATGTCTGTAGGGGTCAGTAGTCGGTGCACTGTTGAAGTGCTAAATGTGCTTTTAAAAAAAAAATCCACTCACTCACTGACTTACTCACTCACTGACTTACTCACTCACTGACTTACTCACTCACTCAGGAACTCACTCTCTCAGGAACATAGGCGAGGCACATACTGGCACTTGTGATTTCTTTCCTCTCATCCTCCTCCATAGCTGCCAACCAGTACGGAAAAATTACCGAGAGTACGAAAATCTGTATTTGCCTGAGAAAATACGTATTCTGGTTTTCTGCAGTGGACAGAAGCCTGTAGGTCTACATGAATTAATCAACGGTCAAAAGTCAGCAAACACGAGAATGTGTATTAACCCTTTCGACAAAGTGCGCCATGCATTTTCATTGCCGGTATACCCGCGATCGGGGGTCTGTCTAGATTTAGCTGTTTTTTCAATGACTGCTCCCGGAGAACAAGTATGGAAAGTGGTTCTAGCCACAGAAGAGCGACATCCTGTTCGAAATAAACCGGAAGGAGCGCGATTTGAAGAAGTTCGTATTTACAATCGAAGTTTTTGTGTGAATTGAGCCAACAAAATGGCCAAACGAAAGATCAGCAATGAAGAGGACTCGGATAGGGAGATGTCTTGGGATTAATTTGCTGGGGATTTTGAAAATAATGTGACAGTTGACTCCGATAGTGATAGCAGAAGTGCTGTTGACGATCTCGGAGTGTTCAGAGTGGCAGCAGTCGTGCCAGCAGTGAGGGCGAAAGGACTGATCGTGGGGATATTAGATGGAAAAAGAAAAGGATACCACGCCCAAATTTGTGCCTCCTTTTAGTATTGATGATTTTCTCTGCAGAAACTCTTTTCTAAAGACTTGTGAACTGTTAGATAGATTGTCTTCTTTCTAGAAGGCTGCAGAAACTGGTAAGTTTTATTCAAGTAGAAACATATTAGATCTTTGTTTTAGGAGCCTTTCATCCTTTGTTTATTTGGTATAGTTTTCATGTTTTACTCACTTGTGAATGGGGGTCCCCGCGTGGTGTGTGCACTCGGCATGGTTGGAGTCTGTTTTTTTTCTTTTGGAAAGGTTGGCAGCTATGCTCCTCTTCCTTCGCATTTTATTGCACTCTTCGTACCACCTCTCTCCCTCCCTTCTTTTCCATTGCCATCTGTCATGTCACCTTCTGTCACGTGTGTATTGGTTTGTCATCTCTTCTCTCCTTCCTTCATCTGCAATACCAGTGTCTTCTTCCTCATCTTGTAACCCAGTGCTCTTGCAACCCGCCCCCAGTCCCCCGGGACCTGAAAAAAAAAATCCACCTGTCCCGTGACCTCTTCCCCAGTGGCCCGCCAGAAAGATAACAGTGAACATCAACATCCTCAGACTCCAGTCGTCACACGCTTCAAAAAACTACATCTACAAACTATATGTACATGGATTGGGCCAGCTGGCGAGAGCTTGTCTGGTTTTTACCCCTTTCCACACTACGTTACAGGATAGTCTCCCACGCCTTCTCTCCCCCCTTGCTAAGCCTTTAACCCTCTAAAACCCCGAGCAGTTTTTTTTTTTCCCCCCGGTCAGCAAAATTATTTCCCTTCGCCAAATTCAAGAGGTATAAACGTCATTGTGGGCTGCTTGATGAGGAACTTCAGTGTAAAGTATGACAACTGAGTCGTTGATAGTTGGGCAGCTCAACTATTTTTACCCCCCGGTGTGACAAAATCATCGCGTTGTATGTTTACCACATTGTTCCTCTTTATCGACACGATTTTTCACCCTGTTCTCAGTGTTTCCTTTTGAATTAGTAGAATTATATGGACGACAAAAATAGACAGACTTATTTCGGGAAGAAGCACAGAGGGAGAGGTGGGATTGTTGGGATTATGTTTATTAATCCTTTGCTCTTGTCTCCTCGCCCTCCCATTCTCTCTGGGATCAAAACAGAGTCATAATGCTGTCCTCAGACAGTTGAACTTTTAGAACTGTTCGCACTATGTAACTGTGTGCTTAATGAATGTTAGTCCGCCTAAAATACCCGTGCTCTGAATCTTTGCTTGTAATACAAACACCAACGTGAACCCTTGAAAACCTAATCAGTTGTCCTAAATCAATCGCCACTACTATGGGGAAATTGTGATTTGACTTTTGAGAACTAAATTATTTCAAGTGCTAAATTTGCATAATAGTAATAATAATAATAATAATATAACGTAGTTTTGGTATTGAGAATCCGGTTAGTTTTCGTTCGGACTCCATACAACTGCAGTTTTGTCAAAACGACGGTGATATCACCTTTAGACTTTTCAAGGTTCATAACTCTGTCTTTAAAAACTATTTCAAGCAGTGTATTTATTACGGAATGAAAATGATTGTGTTTCTCTTGGCCGCAGAGAGTTAAACTGCTCTGTTTGACGCCGTGCAGGCGTGAGCAAAGTGAAGGAACGAGCCGAGGCATCATCTTGCTCTGCATGTGCTTGAAAGGATAAAAATGGGCGTTAGTGGATATGTTTGTTATATGTGACATTCAGAACAGTTTACAGCTACGAGGACATTTTGTTGTGGTTTGAGTTTTTGAGAGGTGAAAGGACAAAGGAGGTGCCGGATTAAAAAAAAAAAAAAGAAAAGCTTTCAAATGAAAAAGAAATACAGTCCATTCAGAATCAGGTTGGCCGATGTTGCCTGCCTGCCCGTACTTCTGTCTGTCTGTCTGTCTGTCTGTCTCTATGTCTGTCTGTTTGTCTGCCTTTAAAAAAATATAATAAAAACTATAAACAAAACAAAAAAAAAAAAAACGCACAAATTGCGGTGATAGAGAGAAGAGAGAGAGATGGTGTAAAGAAAAGGAAAAATTCAGAGACAGCATAATTATAATGTGATGGCGCCAGGTAAAGAATGCCCCACCTTTTAGCGGCACGTGTCGGGCTAATCGCACCAGCAATCGACTCCCGAAGTGTAACTCACGGGTAGTGGTCTTTGTTTAGGACCTGCTTCCGCAACACATTCCTCATCTCTTTCCCTTAGTCCTCATCTCTCGCGCCCATCCCAGCTTCTCTGATAGATACAAGATGTTGCCACATCATTTCTAGAGTCGAATGTCATCCCCTCCCTTCACTTTCTCTTTGTAATGAAAAACATCGACAAGACAGTTCAGATCGCAGATCTCAATGATATACAGTGATGTTGGGTGCAGTGATAAGGATACTTACTGTAACAAACAAGTCATAACCAGGAAAAATATACTGTTGTAAACAGAGGAGTCGTCTGATTTGGGTTTGTTGTTGTTGTTGTTGTTGTTGTTGTTGTTTTCATCAAGCAGATTATTGTTGTCTTTGTCGTGTCGTAAACCATCCGTCATTCCTACACAGTATCCCAACACAGTATCCCCTGCGGGGGCCCGACGTGTAGAAGTAGGTTATTTGCTCCCACCTGCAGGCAGTGAAAGCCCACCATCAGTGGGATGTCTCCCATGGAATGCCATCCTTGACGTTCCAAGAGGTGACATCTCTTTCCTCTCGCTCTGTACTCGTGTCTCCTGTCCCGTTCTCTTATCTCTCTTCTGTGTGATATGTAAACGTATCGGACCGTGTTTGGCACAATATAGCTGTGATCGTGCTGACGTGCCGTTAAAGCCCAACGCAAACAAACAAGCAAGTTCCTACACAGTCAGTTGTTGTGAACTTCTTTTCGAATTTCGGAATTCTGCTTTAATACAAACAAACAAGCAAAAATCACTCACTCTCTCTCTCTCTCTCTATCTCTCTCACTCTCTCTCTCTCACTCTCACACACACACACACACAATACACACACACACACACACACACACACGCACGCAAAAAAGGAAAGAAAGAAAGAAAAAAAAATTGGAATGGATGTGAACAGCCCACCAGGTTTACGGAATCAAGGGAATGGATGAAAGGGTGGATCAAACATAAAACATAAATACAGTTTACACGTGAAATAGGAAGTTAAATATGTATCTGTTAATCAAAGTGATTTTTAAAATTTTTGTGGGCAGGTTATTAAGAGTTCTGGAATAAGAATGATGAATTCTATGATTAACCCACTGTATTCAGACCGAAGGTCTCAGTCGTTGCAAATAAACTTAAGGAAAACGACTGCTTTTTTATTTTTTTATTTTAATAAACAGACATCCATAATTCACATGTCTAATGAATACCTGCAATTACGACAAACGACCTCCTTACTCTTTGACAAAGGACGTGCCAAATGATATGCCCATTCATTGTATGATCATAACCATCGTCCGTTGATCAAGCAGTTCTCATGCCTTTGAACATGTGCCCAGGGTGGCGATAAGAGAGACGCCAAGCACGTCTTTAAGTATCCGTGACAGCAGAAGAAAGGAAGGCCGGCAATACTGTACATGTTCCGGCACACAGGCAGGCTGGGAGAGAAAATGGACGTGATCAGGTTGGGCAAGGGGGATGGAGAGATCTGGGCCTGTTGACACAAAGACAAAAAACTTGATGATAAATAGCCTAGCTCAGTGGCATAGGAGGGAGATTGGGGGGGGGGGGGTGAGGGAGAGCAGGGAATTGGGGAGTCCACACACAAATAACCAAACCCGCACTCAAACGAAGTGCTGGAAGAACAAAAAATAGAATCTCAAAGTGGTGAGGGAGAGAGAGAGAAGAAAAGCGCGGGGAGGGGGGGGGGGTGGACAGGTCTTCATACACAGAAAAAAAAAAAAAATCTGGTGGGGCAGAGAGAGAGAGAGGGGGGGAGGAGAGATGTAGTAGGAAGAGAATGGGCTCTTTGGTTAAGAAAGAAGGCGTAGAGAAAGACATAGCATAGAGAGTTAACGGTAAGATGAGGATGGGATGTGTGAAGAAAGATGAGAGAGGGGGTGAGATGGGAGGATGAAATAGGAGAAGACAGGGAGAGAGAGAGATAGGTGCCATTGAAAGGTTAGAAATATAGTAGTACGGTAGTGTTTATAATTCCCTCAGGTGATCAACTGGATCGGCGGGTGATAAACCAAATAAAACAAAGACCTGCGCGCCCATGGCGAGACATTTGGAGCACGGTCGAGCTCACAGTTGATCTAACACCGAGCAGCCTGGATTTTTTCAAGACTTGACGCGACCATCCACCTGTGCGGACGTGCGGACCACGGCGATTTGGCTACCAAGATTTAAGTAGAACTCTGTCGATGCCATGGGCCAGTGAAGAAAATGAACCCCCTCTGGTTTTGGACGTTCACTGGTCATTTCTTACTGTTACCATTACTTATCTAAACCCTGATTCCTGTCATGTGATATCTCATTTATTCCTCCAATTGTACATTGTTTCTCTTGCTATATTATCACCACTTCGGACCTTATTTGGTCACATAATCATCTGACCTATCCAGTCCATTTTACAACAATCCATAAGTCACCTGAAGTCTGGTTTTGGTCTCATGGTATCTCGCTTGCTCCGCTATTGGCCTGGGGAATCGACAGAGTTCCAATTAAACCCCAAGGTAACTGTTTAATTTGTTAAACTCCACTCGAGGGTTTTGTTACAGGACTTCCAGTGTCTTTTAATAGGACGCTCACCGTCCTTACAACTTTGTGTGTGTGTGTGTGGCTCACTTGTGCCCAACGCTTGTCCCAGGTGGCCCCTCACACGCTCGACTCACTCCAGCTCCGATATCTTTAGATCAGGGAGACGCTCCCCTCCTCCACCGCCCACCCCTGGCCTTACAGTAATGACCGTTAAATTGAAAGCTCAGGCCAGTTTCACAGACCATTTGCACCCCGGGGACCCCGCTTTTCTTCCTCCGCTACTTTTTTTCTCCAACACGTGTTTCATATAACGCTTTGGTTGTCAGTCTCCTTTTCCCCCTTTCCCCCCCCCCCCCCCTATCCCCTCTATTTTGTATTCATCAAACATCACATTTTATTGGTAGTATACGACTCAGTTGCATGTTGTACTCGGTTGTTCTCTCTCATTCTCTGTCTATACGTATTATTTCGCCCTCCTTCTCATTTTCTCTCTTCCTCTTGTCCCTCTTTCTTTCTCTCTCTGTTTGTCAGTCAGTCTGTCTGTCTGTCTGTTTGTCTGCCTATACAGCTTTCCCGTAAAATTCTTGACAACAGCCCTTTGGCCATCCTGTTGATGTTGAACTCTGCCATTTTGATCTCACTTTTTTTCACAAAGCACGGCAGGAGTATTGCGGCATATCTCTCTCTCTCTCTCTGTCTCTCTCTCTCTCTCTCTCTCTCTCTTTTTGTGTGGTGGTGGGGGGGGGGGGGG
>JBCAUA010058513.1:0-11391 GCA_038406235.1 Peronia verruculata
GACTCATGAGGCTTTTTACTATATTTTTCAGAATCTGTCTTAGTCTGAATCTTTCCAGTCGTTTTAGAAATGTAAAGTAATTGGAAATGAATTCCCTTAGCCTTTCTGAACTTTGCATCAGCAAGGACTTCTTACTAGTGACCAGTTATCAAGATTATTATTATTATTTGTATAAATAAGCATGCACAATAACTTAGATTACTTTGAATTTTAGAAAAGACGTATGGCGAGAATATTTTTAATGTACTTGTTTATTAGCCAGAAGATGACTTGGTGCATTCCATGTTTGATGTTAAAATTCTTCATCAATTTATTTTACAGAGGTGGAGGATGGGGGAGGGAATCCTGGCCGTGATTTTTTAAATTATTATTAAAAGAAGATATTTTATCTCTTCCTCCCCCCCCCCGCCCCCCCCCCCCATGAAATTCAGCATGTCAAATTTGAGGACAAGAATAGACTTTTTTCCATATCGTTGTGATGGCTATGCCATCTTGGATTTTGGCATCCCTAAATAGACTGATTTTAAATCTGTCTCCTCCGTCAAATTTTACTAGAACTTGGTAAAACTTGGTCAATATCTTATTATTTTACATAATATCTAAAACGTTATATATATTCAGCCCTTTCCATGCAACAGAAATTGTTCTAGAATTTTTTTTTTTTTTTAATGGCATGTAACAAAATTTCAAGGTTTTTTTTTTTTTTTTCAGACTAAAAAACCTTGCTGTGAAAATTATGTATACCAAATTAAGTTAGTATCGGTTTTGAAAAAAAAAAAAGTAGATAGCAAAAGACTGCCAAAAAAAAAAAAAAACGGGTTTTGAGAAAAACACGTTTGAAGTTTTGTTTCAGCAAAAAAATTGACGTGAATATTTTTTTGTTTTGTTTTTATTTCATTTTAGGGCTTGTCGACTTTTTGATACCATTATTATATGCAGAAAAGGCGGGCGAGCCTATAAAAGAAAACTTCTTCTTCTTCTTTCTTCTTTTATCTGCCCTCTTGTACCGTCCAGTTCATCGAATGAAAACGAGTTTTCAGTCTCTGGCAAACTAGATGACCTGGCTGGGTGGGATGTTGTGGGTCTTCAGGGTTTCATTCATACTAACGATCGATGTCTTCTTTGGTCTTTCTCTTGCATTGTACCCTGATACTCTTCTGTTGTATGCTTTGCAGGCAAGCTGTGGGGTGATGTGCATTTCAGATGTCCATATCATACCACCTGACTGTTTGACCCTGAATGTAGTTGAGGAAAGATGTCGTTCCCACCATTTCTCTTATCATGGTGTTCGAGATAATATCCCATCAGGTCTAGTTGATGGCTCTCCTGAGACATCAAATCTCACAGGAGGTT
Organism: Peronia verruculata; assembly: GCA_038406235.1. NCBI lineage: Eukaryota > Metazoa > Mollusca > Gastropoda > Systellommatophora > Onchidiidae > Peronia > Peronia verruculata. Next base: position 1,354 of record JBCAUA010058513.1, read on the forward strand.
ATCTTGGGTACCAGACTTTTGATCAGGATCCATAGCTCGCACTGACAGGTCTAGGTGAAGATGAAAAGATAGCCAATGAGTTTGGCTTTGGTCTCAATGGGGATGTTGGGATGTTTGAGGAATGGGGAAAGCTGGAGCTGACGCTGTTGGCCTTCTGTACTCTCATCTCAATCTCCCTGTTGAGACATCCGTCTTCTGAGAAAATACTGTTGAGATACTTGGACTCAATAACTTGTTTCAGAGAGGTTGCATTGATGTTTATTTTGAGGTCGTCTGATCCCCCCTCCTCCCCTCACACACACGATGCTGTTAGAGTAAAGACACTTAAAAATCTAGGGTTTTCATGTTTGCTAGAAGTTGTCATTGTTTTGAGAGAAGTTTGTCAAGTCTTCACAAAATCCTGCGATGTGCCCATAAATTATACAACTATATGGAAATCCAAAAATTAAAAAGCTCCCACTGGCAGTGCCGTCATCATAATCACCAAGCGTTATTACCTGTAATCCGAGAAAAATGGGCACATCATGCGGCCACATTTTTACCCACTTGCCACATTTCTTTGTCATTTTTGCCATTTTGGAGCATTTTTCTACATTTTTCACCATTTTTGTATATTGTAATTATGGAAGTCAATAGAAATTCTTTGTTGATTATTTTTTTTTTTATTTGGCAGACTTTTCTTACCTAGCACGAGAACAAATACATAACCAGTGGTTTCTTTAATGCTGCAATTACAGTCGACTTCTACAGCACTTAATAAAGTTGGAATGTAAACAATCGCTTAGCAGACATCTAGCTCTACAAAAAATTGTATTGTATTTGTCATGTATGTATTGCAATTATGGAGTGATGATCTGGAGATTATTCATGTCAGCTGAGCCGTTTATTTTTAAATTATTATTATTAAGGTGTTTAGCTTAATACTAACCCTATTATTACTTGTAATTAGACCTATGTTAATATATACCCGCTAGTGGGCTGTGCAGACTGTTATCTGAACACGTTATAAAGATCTGTTGTAAATTGTGAGTTGCATGTTTTCCACATTTTTTTATTTTTTATTATTATTATTTTGGGGGGGGGGCTATTCTTGACACGTTTTGCCGTATTTGTTTTCAATTTTTGCCCATTTTTTGCCTTTTTCTTTTTGCTTTAAAAATGGCATTTTTCTCGGATCACAGTCTAAATCTAACATACAATCCAGGGTCAGAAAAAGTTCTAGAGAAAATCAAATAAAAACTTGGAGACTTGGAAGGGGACAATAGATCTACTCACAAGTAAAAGATTAACCGTTTAGTCATTGAACAAATTTGCCATTTTGTTCCCTTAAGTTAGAAGGAAAAATGCGTTTGCAGGAGATGCAATTTTTTGGGGTCCAATAAAGCCCATATGAATTGTCTTGTTTTGTTTCGTTTATATAGTTGAACTTTCTGTTTCAGATGATTTGATTATCAAATTCATTCCTCCAACACAGCATCTTCTTTTGGTCCTGATTATCTCCTGTCTAATAATGGAGTGGTTTCCATCAGTTACGAAAATGTGTTCTATTCAAGAGAAAATTACTTACTGCAAGACTTCCGTGGATTTTCTTGACTTTTTCCATATCAGCCGAGGAATAGCTGATAAGTATGTGGGATTTGGGTGCTCCTGTATCTTGGTGCCGTTCGACAAGAAAATTGATGAGATATCATTAATAAAGCAGAAGTCAATCAATCAATCTTGCAATCACTTAATCAATCAATCAATCAGTCAGCTGGTGTTATTCTACTTAATCTTTTGGCCAGCATGAGCCTCACTATTCAACATTTGCATTATGTGTTTCCTGTTGATGATAAAGATTGTATATTCGATAGATGCGTTCCGTAAGTCAGATAATATGCAACCACTGGAGGTGGCACTGGGGAATTTATACTCTTTCTTTGGCTATTACAGCTTAAATTTACAAGTTTTTTGTTGTTGTTTTTTTTTTTCTTGTTTTTTTTTTTCCCCGTTTTCTTTTAATGTCAGATTATTTAGTAGGGAATTTCTTGATTAATCTGTGCCATCAAAATCGTTCTGCAATAGGATCAGTTTGAATATAATTCCTTAGCCATCAAACATCATGAATTTAGTCTCAATTGTGAAATGGGAGGATAACTGGAATACGCCCAGGTTAACAGTTAATTTGTATCTATCTTTTTGCTCTTTTTCTGATCACTGGTGTTGTCATTTTAACTATCACTTTATCTCATGTATTACTATTTTCATGATTACACTTCTGTTCAATAGAGTTATCACTTTATTGTCTTTGTTATTGTTCTTGCTGCCGTTGTGGTTGTTTTCTAAGTGTTGATGGAGCTGTTTGTGGCTGCTGCTGTTGTTATTATTACTGCCATAAGTGGCATAAGTATATGATGGTTATGGTTATGGTGTTTATAAGCTTTTCAACCTCCTGTAGTAGTGGTTATCTCAGCTGTCCACAGGCGTGGTCAAAAAATAACATAACACTATTGTGTCATGTGTTCATTTGTCGATAGTGCAACCGATAACATAAGTATATGATGTTATGTTGTTATTCAATTTGATAACATCCCTTTCGCTCTAAGGCAATGAGTCATTAAAACCATCTAGCAAATTATTTTCCTTTGCTGAGTACAAGATGTATAACACAGGGATGTCAAACTGTTTTCACAACAAAACAAAAAAAGTCGGAATATAGCCTAAGACCCCCCCCCCCCAAACAGTCACTGTGCTGAGCGGTCCGTAAGAGTAAAAATATTATAAAGATATAGAATTTTCATGCTAGAAGCTTTCACTGTTTTGACAGGAGTTTGCAAGAGACCCTAGGACGAGACTATGAAATTATACAATATATTGAAATTCTAAGAACTAAGAAGATCCCACAGGTAGTGCCGTCATCATACCCATCAGAGTAATTAGATTAGATCTAGATTTAGACCGTGAGCAGCTGTCCTATTTCATTGGTTTTTCTATGATCATGGGCACATTATCATTCTGTTGTTCTCAGTACTCTGATGTGCTAATTTTCTATCAACAACTCTTTCACGCCCACTCGACTGCATGTTGTGAGATATTTCGCGCTACGAACTTCGAGCTCAATCTTCAAACAGCTGCCAAACAACAGTTCGACTATCGTCCACGGTGTGAGGATACCTCCTTCATACTTCCGGTACTTGCGGTATTTACTGTCATCGTACGAAATTTGTATCACAAATTATTATAAAACCACGATTGACGCGTGGATTTTGTAAAAGTCGGGAACTGTTCTGCCAAAAATAGGAAAGTCGGTGACGACCAAAAAGTCGGAAATATGACTAAGTCGGAAGTTCGACATCCCTGATAACACAAACTGTTGCTTACCTATCCATCTATCCATCCATTCATCAATCCGTCGATCTGTCTAGCTGTATGCCATTATTGTGACTATTGCTTACTGTTATTAGCGTTTCTTTGATTTTGAGTTTGTTTGTTTGTCTGAGTTTGTTGGATGAATAATTGTCAAGTGGGATATGACTTACCAACTGACACTTCGTGATTTTCTACCACTGGATGAGGGCTCTCGCCTTGCGTTTTCAGAGCATGCAGTAATATCTGCAAAGAAACAAGCATGGTACACAAACCAACAGAGAAATATGAGACACGACAAGATGAAATCAGGCGCTCGTCAAACTGAGGCGACTTGAGAAATAACGTGTTTTTCAACAGTGAATGAATTTCTAATGTATTTTTTGTTCTTCACCAAACCCTTCTATGTCAATCTAAAAATGCATTTCAGAGTTCAACTGACTGACATGGAGCGAGTAAAGGCCCAAAAATTGTAATTTAGTGGCATGGCCTAACAAAGGCAAAGAAGGATTTACAAAAGTGATCGGTCATTTTCTCACTAAATTCAGCTGTAGCAACCGGTCACCCCCATGATCTTTAATTGCCAATATCTCAACGTCTACTTAAGGTTGACCAATACTTTTTTCATACACTGAAAGGGAAATGAATGATCTTCACAGTGATACCAATAACTCCATATGCTCAAATTGGACAAGCGCCTGATGTCATCGTGTCACGTCTCATATACCGATTCCCAAAATTAAGAATATTAAGCAAAACGTTTGTCTGACTGGGCCATTTACAAACTTATTGTTTGTCTTCTCAGCAGTGTTGTTTATAAATCAAAAACTGAGGCATTCTCAAAAGTTGTCCATCTATATGGGGACAATGGTAGTGAAATTTCAAAAAGCCTTAAGACAGACAAATGCACCACACATTGAAACTTTAACTACTAATGAAGGTTGCAAAACAAATAAGAAAAGTCAGAGGGGTGCTTTTTTCTTGAACTATCTCCTCATTCTCAATGACAGCAATGTCTTACGATGATAATTTTTACATCAAAAAGATAGATTTTCTCTGATTTGTGTTCATTTTTATTATTATTATTTTTTATATTATTATTGTTTTTTAGTTTAGAGAAAAATGGAACAGAAAGAGGCAAATGTGTATGTCCCTGCCTGTCCAATATTCCAGCTGCGCGAATCTTTCCAAGTAGTCTGATGTAATCAAACCTAATACCAGAATAACACTAGGAATTCACCTGCAATGAATGCTGGTAAGGTTGTTTTCCACTAAAGTCACAGTCCACCTTGTTTCCAGTGATATGCCCCAGCCAACCATCAGGTCGAAAGTTTTCCTCCATTATCAGAGGTATGTACTTCTTCCCTAATTGGTAAGTATATTCGGCCTCTGTGGACACACAAATTATGCGATGAGTACCTCAAATACATGTAGCTGTGTTATCCCAGGTCAGCAAGATGATGTTAATGTCAAAGATGTAACAAAATAACTACTGTCAGAACTCTTTGACACCATATGTGAAATATTGAAGGCTTCATGCACAATTATGAAGGGTGCAAATGTGCTGATTCAGATTATTGCATGAAGGATTTTATTATCATGTCACGGAGAGATTTTGAGGTTATACAGAATAGGCACGCGCACACACAAACATATATATATATATATATATATCGGGCACACATACAAATATGTATATTTATCGGGCACACCGAGCCAGTCAGTCTGGCGTCAACGGGTTGTGACTCTCGTTGTACAAACAGCCTCTAGGATGTTATACATTGCTCACTTGGCCTGAAATGATGCCCTCATCTTACATGATAGTTTAACTTTGAGAAAAAAATGTTGTGGACAGCCAGCAGAAAGATTGACAATCAGTCGCAGTACGTACCGGGATCCTGACAGAGACCAATGAAATTTTTCCCACTCAAGATCATACAAGCAATCCAAAAATGGCAGTCACAAAAAGGGGAAAAAAGGCACAACAAAATGTCAACGCTTCATAATGCACTGGACGGAGACAGACAGACGCAAACACAATTTTGTTGATTGTGAATGTACTAACGAAATCATCCCTTTGAGTTTGTAATATACATATTGATATTTCTATGGAATTTTTTTTGTTTTCCCATCGACTTAAAGCAGGGACCACAAATGATAAAAGATTCAACAATAAGAAAGGTAACTTTTAACTATGCAAGAAAAACCGGCAAATCTTGGAAAAAAAGATTTTAAAAATTACCACATATAAATATGGTTTCTTCTTCCCATCTCTTACCCCTCCCCTCCCCCGTTTACGTCACACTATCTAATCCGGTCCTCCACTGTTACTTCAATTTAGCTACCTATCAGCTGCCTAGACCTACCCATCTGTCTACATACCCATGTATCTAAAACTACCGATACCTGCCAATTCAATTGAACTTACTTACCTAAGTAGCCTACCATCCCATCTACCTACCTAGTAGGTAGTAGTAGCAGCCTTTCTTTTCTACCTATCTACCGATCTGACAATTTATCTAATTACCTATTTACTCTCCTTCCTAGCTATCTACCCACCGACTTAATACAGTGGAATCCGCCTATAAAAGTCAACCCCTCAGGACCGAGAAAAAGTGCTGACTTTAAGATAGGTTGACTTTATCTAGTTTCCACATATCAATCTCTGGTAAGCACAGGGGTCAAAATATGTATTGCATTGGGTTATGCCCCTTAGAGACATTCTGATCACGCAGTTGACGCTAAAAGCTCGACTAGTCACGACAAGCGTAGAATGTAGGAATGAACGTGCGCTGGAATAGAAAACAGTACAGGCAGACCCCCTCCCCCCCTCAACCCTTTACGGGATTATCCCAAATTTCAACTCAACATCCTGCCTTGCTGCTGCGTGAAAATTCCCGCATTCAGATGAGTATAGTTTTCACTCATAGTCCTATAGCAAGAACACTGCATTCTCTCGTTTGTTGCTATGGGCAATGGTCCTGCCTGCCGGCGATACCAAGGTGCTATGTAGGTCAACTGTTTATGATATAGCTTAGTCCGGGCATGTAGTGTTATGATTACACCGTGCCCGTCCCACCCTCATGCTAAGCAATCGTTCAAATGCACCCGTCATACATGATCCAATCATCGCTTGGCCCAGGATTGCTTGTGGAGTTCCCTTCTGAACATAAATCATTGATTAGCCGGAGTGTCCCAACCCCCTCCCCCTCCCCACATCGTTTTCTCGTTTCACGGTCAGTCTGCTTGTTGCCAACCACGATGTAAACGATGTAGCTTCATCCGGGGATCTTTCAATCATTTCCGGATGCCCACGACCTGTTTAGTTTACACATTGTTATTCTTAAGCCTTGCAATCGTAAGACACATTCACCATCAGACAAGTAAATTTAGGCCAAGCATTACTCTCCAAATTAGATGACACACAAATCACTAGTCTACTGCAACCAGTATTCGGAAAGGGGGGGGGGGGGTAGAGAAATAGTCAGGACTAGAATAGGAATTGAAGTAAAGGGGGATGACACACCACAAGCTAGGGCAATAGCACAGACCATACAGAGAGAACACAGAAAGAAAGCCAGCCTTACTCATGAAATTAACATACAAATAGGAATTAAAAATCCAAAGAATAAAAGTATAGTAATAAAAAGAGTACCATTGTTTCTAAACCTAGAAGAAATAGATCTAGTAGAAAATCTAGAAGAAAAGAGCATTTACACCTACTGGGCCCAGACAATTAAACACAAATCAGGTAACAAGACTAGAAGAGTAAAAGTAAATGTATATTACATAATGACTCCAAAGAAGATATTAAATAACTGAAAGTAAGACATTATACATTTACAGTTGAAGAATTTAATACAAAACCATAAGTATCTCCCGATACAACAAGAATAAGAAACATCCAAGTAAAAAAGTAGCAGCAGAAGCTAATGTGAATAAGAGCCCAGAACAATTAGAAGAAAATATCAATAAAGGGCGAAAGCGTAACCAATAAGACTCAAATTACAAACACTGTTACTGAAATGAGAGAGATACAAGAATAAATCAATAGAGATGTAAGGTACCTAATTAAAATAAAAGAACAACTGGAAAATTATATTAAAAGAATTGAGACCACCATTCAAGGCTTCCTAGAGGACTTAAAAGAAGGGAAGAGATGGACCAGTCAGATCAAAAAGCAAATTAAAGACATAGCTAGTGGAAAATTGGGAGAAGCCCAAACTACACAGGTGCTGACTACCATGCAGGAAGTCATAATTAAACATGACAAAGACTTCCTTAAAAAATTCAGAATAGAAGAAAATAAAACCATCATGTATAATATGATGCAATGGAACTGTAGAGGGCGGGCCTTCGAACTGGACGTTCACTTTAACACCTACAAGCCAGACATAATTTGCGTACAGTAGACGCACCTAAAACCTAATAAAACTTTTCTCCAACATGACGCCAACATAATCAGAGTGGATAGAGTAGGAAATAAAAATGGGGGGGGGGGGGTGATAAACCTAATTAAGAAAGAAATGAATCTTTTAAATCCTGATAAAATAGTGTCCGAAACTATAGAAGGGCAGTGAGTACAAACAGACAAACTAAGGTTAATCAATATTTATTTCCCCTGCCCGGATAAGGTTTCTCAAAAAGATATAGATTTGATAGGTGCATTAATCACGAAAAAAACAATAATATTAGGTGACATTAACGGCCACAATCCGCTGGGGGGGGGGGGGAGAACAAATTGATAAGGTGGGGAGAATGATTCAGGAATTAATAGAAGATAGAGAGTTGATAATATTAAACACGGGGACACCCACACGAATCTCTGATAGGATAAATAATAGAGATACAGCAGTAGACATCACAATAATAACACAGGGGATTGGGAGAGCGGATTGGGCAACCATAGGTGACACTTCCTCTGACCACTTACCTATTATGACTTAACTAGAGGGAGGAAGGACTAGGGAAACAATTCAACAACCCAATGCCACCATAAACCTTAAAGCGGTCAACTGGGCCACCTATCGGGCCATAGTTGACACCAAACTTCAACTTAAAGAAATAATAGCATGTACAAATACAGAAGAAATCAATAATAAGTTAACTGAAATAATGTGGGAGGCGGCTTTGCAGAGCTACCCCAAGAAGAAAAATAAAACAAGACAAAAGACCGTTCCATGGTGGAATGAAAAATGTCAACGGGCGGTTAGAACAAGAAAACAACAATATAGAACATATAGAAATAATCCAACTTTGGAAAATAAAGAAAAATTTAATAAGATAAGAAATGAAGCAATAGGATTTTGAAAACACAGAAACACCTGCATTTCAGACAAATGTGCAACGGACTCCAGCCTACCACGTCCAACTCCGAAATTTGGAAGAAACTGAGAATTTTTTTAGGGAATAAAACTTTGAATAAACAATATAGCATAATTAAAATACCAGAGAGGGCTGTAACTGATTCAGAAAAAGCCGAGGTGTTAGGAAAAGCCTTTTACTGCATCAGTTCGAACAAATCTTTGGGAGTAAATGAGATAGAGCGAAGAAAGAAACTATTAGAAAGAATACAGGAAAGAGAAACCGAGGATAGTAAACAATTAAACAGCTTGATTACATTAAATGAAATTAAAAGTGCGGTAAATAAGAAAAAGAATACAGCCCCAGGAGTGGACGGAATATGTTATCGAATGGTTACATAGGCCCCACCAAAATTATATGAAAGTATTCTAGATTTATTTAATAAAGTTTGGCAGACAGGTAATATCCCACAGATCTGGAAGACCGCAACAATCATCCCCATCCTGAAACCCACTAAAGATCCGAAGATGTGAATTCCTACAGACCGATTTCATTGACATCCCATTTAGGCAAAATTTTAGAAACAGTGATCAATGAAAGAATAAAGAATTATTTAAATAAAAACAACCTATATAGCCCCACCCAGTCGGGTTTCAGGAACCATAGAAGCACTTTTGACCAATTAGTTAAATTAGACAGTGAAGTCAAAAACGGATTCCTAAAAAACCAGAAAACCATAGCGGTCTTCCTAGATCTACCTAAAGCATTCTATGTTGCATGGAGGGAGGCTATCATATACAAGACCAAGAGATTAGGCATAACTGGAAGAACCCTCGGGTACATCCAAGATTTCCTGAGCAAGAGAGTATTTAGCGTTAGGGTTAATCAATCTTATTCCCAAACTTACATCCAAGAAAATGGAACACCACAGGGCGCAGTTCTGTCCCCAACCCTATTTAATATATTAGTAAACGATTTGAACACAGCTATTAATGATGAAGTCGTCAGCAATTCGCTGACGACTCCGCATTGTGGAGCTCAGGAAAGAATTTGAGATATGTACAAATTACAGTCCAGAAACAATTAGATAACATGATAGGGTGGATGCACTCGTGGGGACTAAAAGTGAATGCAAATAAAACAGTAGCCATGATTTTTCATAGGGGTGTCCCCAGAGGAAGTAGGAAAATTGATAGGATAGAACTAAAGATAAATGGAACCCCTATAAATTTTACTACTTCTTCCTGGGCCTCATACTCGATAGCCGACTGTGTTGGACTCCGCAATCAGAAAACTCAAGCATACACTAGCTGCCCGTACAAACATGATCAGATACCTCAAAGGGCCGGGATGGGGAATAGATCACAAATGCCTACTCATGGCCTATAA
>JBCAUA010058534.1:0-11391 GCA_038406235.1 Peronia verruculata
AAATTCCCAAATTCCAAATTTCTACCCACAAAAATTTCTCAGCAAAAATTGGCAGCTTCTAAAAAGCCGAGATAATCTTTTCTCTTAGGATTGAAAGGCTTCAGAAAAAAAAAGAGAAGGGGAGGCGTCTAGAGTAGGAGTGTACTAAAGTTCATCTAGTGTGATACGCACGAGCGTTGGACAGTAGCTGCCCTTGTCTCACATGGAAGTTAACAACTGGAACGTACATAACAGTAATAACGCTGCTAACTTATAATATATTCTTTTAATATTCCCACTCAGTAACCGCTCAAAATTAAATTTGGCTCATTTCTCACGAATCACTATTCCTGCCAAAATAGGAGTATAGAAAAACATCCCCACGGACCGCACAAGAAAGATAAACGTTAGCCAAAAATTTGACATCGCCCAACGGGAGACGCAGTGGCTCTGTGATATGGCGTTGCTCATGAGAAAACAGGCTGGTTCTGCATTGGCGGATGACAGGACACGAAGATCAAAAACCCGCATTTTTTTCAGTGACTCAACAGTCCCCTGGCTTTCTGTGGGTAGGGAAGCCCGATGTCTAGCCTTCTCAGATAAGGCGAATACATGTATATTTCGGAGGTCCCGTGTGTCATTACGCACGTTAATGAGCACTTGATAGTTCAAAATCGATGGGAGAGTAGGCTGAGTGTCGCTGTCCGGGCAAAACTTCTAAATTCCAAATTCTACCCACAAAATTTCTCAGCAAAAATTGGCAACTTCCAAAAGCCGAGATAATCCTACTCTCTTAGGATTGAAAGATTTAAGGAAAACAAACAAACAAACAAAAATCATCCAGCAGTAAGCTCTTGGGGGGGGGGGGGGGCGTCCTGAAATATGCCAAAAAATACGATTTTGCGCTTTTGTTTTCTCTTAAAAGTACTGCCAATTCTTCGTGTAAAAATGGTATCAAAAAGTTATTAAGTCCATTCTAACGTGTTTGACCAGTGGCTTTCAACGGCAGACTGGGCATATTGTCACGCAGGATTTAGCTCCACCTGGCTGCAAAATGAGACCGTAGATCATCGCGATTTGATTATATACAGGCAAAGGGTGCAAAAGCACTTAGATATTACCTCTCATAGCAATATCACGACTTCCAGTGCCAGGGATGGACACTGAATGACCACTATGAGGCGAGAAAAACTGGTGATCATGCAAATTATCAGTGTACGAGTTCTAAAATGACTTTTCTCGTCTTATACATAGCCCAATTTTGCTTTCTTTCTGCTACTAATAGCTCACTTGTCGACTACATGTATATGTCATAGTAAAGATCAAAACACTCTTGGTTTGCGCTCAAAAATGATATGAGGGACACAGACAGGCTCTCAAGAACCGAAAATGGTTCTTATAAAGATAGGGGGTAGGGAGCAAAATTCGATGTAAAAAAAAAAAAAAGGCAACAAGAGACCCAGAAGTCATAACAAGAGGGCTAGTATGTAAAATAAGGCTGTTTCGAGGCTGAAAGCCAAACAAAAAATTCTTCATGTCAATTTTTCGATGAAAAAAAAAAAAAAAGTTTGAACGCGTTTTCTTCAAAACCCGTTTTTTTTTTTTTGACAATTTTTTTTTTCTATCTCCTTTTTTGTTTAAAAAAATATTCAAACCAAATCTGGTATGCAAAAAGTTACGTAAGCATTTTAAATACGGTGGGTAAGTTTCAGAGAAAATTGGGTTTTGAGTTTGAAAAAGTGGCGGAATTTGAATTTTCGTATATGGCATTGTCACAAATTTGTAGAAAATTTTCTATTGCATGGAAAGAGCTGGAAATAAGGAACTTTTTAGATATTATATCAAACAATATATTCAACAAGTTTTATCAAGTTTCATTGAAATTGGGCGGAAGAGATAGATTTTAAAATCAGTCAATTTAGGGACACCAAAATCCAAGATGGCGGCGCTGCCATGGCAACTGTAGGAAAACATTCTTTTTCTTTGTTTTCCTCTAATTTGAACATGTTGAATACAGTGGAAAAGGTTAAAATAACCTAACTTTAATAATAATATTAAAAAAAAAATCAGTTCCAGGACGCCCCCCCCCCCTTAAGCGAGTTTGCCCCACAAAAAATGGTTTGCAGGAGCTCAAATTTCCATCTAGCCTTTTGAAGTAATTTAGGGAAGAGGTCGAAGCAGCCTCTAAGTCGCTCATAATTGCCCGAGCAATAGTCGAATATCTTGAGAGAGCTTTTGAGAGCATCGGTCGAATTTGCCTCACCTGGGTCGAAATTACACCAACCACACATGGATAAAGAAATCTGCGAATGGACCATGACATGAAAAGTGTCACTGAATGAAAAGAACACAGTAATCGAAAAGTAGAATGGTTGATGACTTGACTGGATTACTGGATACAGAATATCTCGGATAAACACTGTCACAGAAGCGTAAAATCGAATATATATATATATATATAACAGATATATATATATATAACAGATGGACAGACAGACAGATGGATGGATGAAACAGGTGGACGGACGGACGGATGGACCGATAGATAAACAGACAGATAGCCAGATAAATTGATAGATCAATGGATAGATGAACAAACAGATAGATAGATAGATAGATAGATAGATAGATAGATAGATAGATAGATAGGCAAACAAACAGATGGATGGATGGAGCAATGGATGAATAGAGAGATGGGAGATTAGACAGATACACGGCAGCAATATGTATTATACAATCTACACAAGCTGCCTTTTCACGTGTGACTGTTACTTCTCTAAAAAATCTTCTTATGGTCCAACAGCTTGCCTCAAGTACCCTGGACACCTACAGTCTCAACTGATAGTCTTAAACAAAACTGGAAATGAGAACAAAAAACATTCATAATTTATATATTATTTTTATTCATTCTTATGATAATCAAACAATTTCCTATCACATAATTCATCAACCAAAACAAATGCACTTGGCTTACATAATGAATCTCATAATATTGTCAAAAACATAATCTAACAGTATAAATACACCATGACAATCTGGCATACAGTTTTCATATCGTAATATGGCCTATTATGTCAACTTTTTTCTGGTATCTCCAGTCATGTGGCATGTACACTGAAAGTGGGTCTTACAAATCACATACTTTAACACAGGACTAAATAAATGAGCAGGCAATAAATAAATCAATTGCTTTCAGTCAACTAGAGAAATAGGCCTTAAGCAGATAGGTAAGTAGGTAAATAGACAGATAGACAGCCACACAGAGAGACCGACTAATGGACAGTCACACAGGCAGATAGATAGATAAGAGTAATATAATACTAGGCAGATAGCTAAATGGGAAGAACGGTAGGTAGTAGGAAGGTCGATAGTTATTCCAGTAGAAAGGTAGATTGATAGGTAAGATGGTATATAGGCACTGCAAGAACAAGAGTGGACAGCCAACCTCAGTCATTGCTACCAGTATCACTCTACCGTGACCTGACCAATACACAATACAGACCTTCAACTTTCTGCATAGACGAATAGAATCATAGCAATAGTGGTAAAAGTAGACAGCGTAAATAGCATAATTCTTTGACACAGTTAGATGTGACAGCGCTTAAATGTACAACTAGTGATGTAATGTAAGGCTGAAAACAAAATGAATTACTTCCCCTGGGTCAGCTAAAAATACAGAGAGGAACATAAAAGGAATCTGTGCAATAAATCTGTAAAAAAACAAAAAAGAAATGTATGTGCAAAATTCTGAGCTTTTCGTGGAAAATGAGAAAAAAAAATAAAAAATTATATGATAATATACTGCATATATATGTAATAATACACTGTATATATTTATTTGACAGTTGAAAAACAAACAAAGCTAAAAGAGACAAATGCACTCGTGCAAAACATAACCAAATCTGTTACAATGTGTAATCAGTCTATGCGTTATATGCTTCTCCTCATTTCTTTAATCAAATTTGAATATCAAATTACCATCACATATTATATATAAATTAATTTCTTGAAATTTATTTGGGAAAAAAGTGAGGAATACTGAAGTCAGTCTTGTTAAAAAAAAAAAAAGGGGGGGGGGGGGGGGAAGAGGGAATCATATTTGCTAATTCTTTAGAAACATGTTCAATAGAAATTTCTGAGAAAATTCATTACATGACAAAAATGGTGTATCCTTAAATTGCACCTCTTGTAACCCCCCCTTTTTTTTTTTTTTCGGAAGGCATATATTTATAAAAAAAACAAAACACAGAGCACAAAGAGATTTCATCTTCCTTACTGTCAATTACTATGTCTATATTTTCTCATGTGCCTAGCTTGAAAAAATGACGTTTCTATCACTGCAAGAAGAGTATGCAGCACTTGTTCAAATATCTTGTTGAGGTAAACAGAACAACTTGCTACTTATCCAACTAAGGTGCTGAGGGAAAGAACGCACGGCTCAAACATCTTGGAAGGTGAGCGGAAAAGGTCACTACTTATCAAGCTAAGGTGATTGAGCACAAACACACTGCTCAAATATCTTGGGGAGGTGAACAGAACAGCTTGTTTCTTGTCAAGCTTACCAAAATGTGGAAGTGAAGCGTGAATGAGCTATTTTTCTGCCGGCTAGGTTCCTTCCCTCAACCAGACAAACTAGGTATATTACAAAGATTGTAAACAAACAAAAAACTTTTGCTCTTGTTATTTTTAACATGAAAAACAAAACAAAAAATCAAACAAAGCATCACAATCAGGAAAAAACATTCTCATTATGTGATTATTTATTTTTCAGAATTTTCAGTACATCACCTTCTAAGCTACGCAAGCAAAAGTTATTTTTTTTCCTCCCTCTATCTAACTAGCAAAGGGAAGAAATTTGATTGAAGGTCAGAATGGCATATTGCCCTGGCCATGAATCTGAATAAGTTGAACAGCAAAAAACATGTTTAGATGTCCATCTTGGAAACATGCAAAGCACATAGTAGCCTACTGGTGATGAAAAATCAAGTTCATTGTGGAAATTGTGAGCGTGCAGTTTATTTTCCTTTTTTTGATAATTTTTCTTAATCTTTGACTGCCTACCATGTCCAGCAACTTTCATTACCTTGTTTCCAAAATGGCAAAAACAAAAATGCAAACGGTTTGCTTGCTTGGTCAATTAACTCCATACAGAATTGTGGGTCTCCCTAGAGAGATATTTGCATACACTGTATACGTAGTAATTTTTGCTTTTCTCTTTTCGTTTTTTTTTTTTTGTGTGTGTGCGTGGGACTATGCTGTCCTCCCTGCACTAGATATTCTTTCTGTGTTCTGAAAGAATAAACCCCCAAAACCCCAATAAAATAACCACTATGATGTTTTAATAGTAACATCCAAAGTCTAGTTTTATTGTTACTAACACAATGGAAGTAAAATTTAAAAACTTGTTTTCTCAAAATCTGCATCTGATTTTTTGCAAGTTCACTCCTCAAGTGTATATTCTGTTACAATATCTATGACAATGGTTTTCTTTTCTTCAGATTGCCACACTTCATGTGGCAATCTTTTCATCCAATGAATCTGTAACAGGTGAGAGAATATAATATACAAGCTGTGCCCAACAAAAAACTATTGATTATATATGCATTTAAAAGTGCACATTACATGAATTGAAGACTAGCTAGTATGATGCAGCAGTGCATATTTTACATATATAAAAATATATAAAGGTCTCTATGTCTACAGTTACAGTCCGCTATATGGAAAAACAGAGAACAAAAGTATATAAAATGAATATGAGTGCATGTTTGTATTGTACTACAGTGCGAAATAAATATACGCTCCAGTAAGTCATCATATTGCTAACACAACGGCCCATCTCATTTTCGGTACTGATAGTATTTAGGCCCCCCCCGGGACAACACACACACACAAGAAAAAAAACAAATAAATAAATAAAGAAAGAAAAACGGCTTATGTCACTGAATAAAAAAGACCAAAACAACTTTAGTGTTTTTTTTTAATTTTTAAAATTTCATTATTATAATTATTGTTTGACTAATTTTTAATCTTTCTCCACACAACACATAGAGGGTACTCATAACATCACCACGATGGGTCAAGTCAGTTTTGGCTAATTGTTAAGATAGGCTACCACTATGTCAGCAATGTGATGATTTACAGCATCTTCATCGACGCTTCTTACCAAAGTATTTTAATCTCAAACAAATTTTCCTGAATGATAATATGATATTGTGACCTGAAAATGTCCTGGCTCACAAATGACAAACAAAACACCTTGTTTTAAAAAAATACATGTATTGCACTGGCTCTTCTTGAGCTGACGGAAAAATGGAAGTCACATGACATATGAAGTCACCTTATGATGATATCACATGCTATTTATGATGTCACATGACATGTAATGCTACATGATGTTTGAAGTAACACAATATCTGTTACCACATGACATTTGCTATCACCTTATAACTGATGACACATAACATTGGATGTCACATGATACTTGAGGCCACACACCTGCAGTCAGTTGACATTTGGTGTCACATTACAAGTGATGACACATCACATTTTGATATTTGATCAAATTGATGTCACATGCAATCTGATGTCATATGATATTTGATGGTATAAGGCACTGAAATACCGGTATATAAGTGTTATATAATTATATTATATAGATTGTAAGCTCTCTTGGGTGCATAACAAGTAATGAAACAATCTCCTTGTTACTGAGAAGACAATTATTTTATCCTTGCAAATGACCAGTTATTCCACCTGAAGCTAACATGAAGCACCTCAGAATACATGCAGGACAAAAGTACCAAGCAAACAGTCTACAGTGATATCACATATCTTGTTCCCTCACCTGACAAAC
Source organism: Peronia verruculata (assembly GCA_038406235.1). Lineage (NCBI taxonomy): Eukaryota > Metazoa > Mollusca > Gastropoda > Systellommatophora > Onchidiidae > Peronia > Peronia verruculata. The sequence goes on from JBCAUA010058534.1 coordinate 6,833, forward strand.
ATGGTTCGTAGAATTTTGCACTTTGCTAGTTACAGGTGCTAGGGACACAAACAACTGGGAGGAAAATTCAAAAATACAAAAGCAATGCAGACTGTCAATTCCATCTTTAGGCCTAGCATTTTGAAAAGCAGGAGATAAAAGGAAAATATAAGGCTCTTCTCGGTTTTTTTTTAATCACATAAAAAAAAAAAAAAAATAGAGAAATCTTCTGTGGTAGAAAAAAAAAAAAAAAAGTAACCCCAAACAACATTTGCCTTAGACAACAAATCTTTTAGAATTTTTCATGGTGCACGTTCAATCAAGTATAAAAGTGATCTTTCCATATCTTTATAAAATTTGCTTCCCAACCTTTGTCCTAGCTATGAGAGGTGCTTGGGGTTGTGAAAAGTAAAACTTATTGATGCGCTGATTCCAGTTAATCATCATCACTGTGATTTTTCAAGTTAGATGAAGTGACGGTGCCTGGCTGTGTATTCAACTGGTACAATATGGCAATAATAGATACACTGCAGTAATTCAATAGTTCCTATCCTCCTAAGAAAAAACCTGGAAATCCCTGGCGAAGTGTTTGCACCCCCATACTTAAAATAGAATAAATAGAATACTCACTTATGTTTGTTGCCCAAAATAGAATACTCACTGATGCTTGTTACTGCTCCACTATGAGATCCGACAACAATTGTCACCGGTCCCGTGCATTTTTAAAATTTTCAAATGTTTTTCTATGTCAGCGTAGTGAACAGTTTGCAGTGTTTGTACCCTCCTACAAACATTAGACCTCTTGTTGTGTATTTAGTTAATACAACAAGGCAGCTGAAGAGTTAGTGGAACATAGCAAAGGTATGATTGGTACTTTTGTACTTTAAAGTATCCTGGGCTAAAAACTGAAAATTAATTGATGACAATTACTAGAAATGTGACAAAAAACCAAGAAAATTTGACTGCAAAATGTGATGTGCACCATTTCATACGTTCCGGAAATAGTTGCATGAGATGACACCTTTGTTTGTGCTACATGACCTGATTTAAAAAAAATACTTCACAAGATGTGATTTACCCAACAGCATCGAGCTATTGGAATTTTGCAAAATGCGCATGGCCGGAGCAAAAAAAACTGCTTTACTAAAAACCAGGAGCAAACTACCACGCTTCACTAAAAACCAGAAGTTGAATTCATCTCATTTTGCAGCCACAACTTTTAGATATAAATACAGAACACAAGAAATATGAGAAAAAATGTAAATATATTATCTGTGAAAAGAATCATTTATACAACCGAGCAGAAAGCAAGTGCTTGCTAAAGACAGGGCAAATTTCTTTTGACGGAAGCGCAAAACATTTTGACATAAGAGCAACAACTCCTGCAGTTGCTTGACCAAGGTTGGAAGTACAAAATACCAAAAAGAAGGGGCAAACTGGCAAAGACATTCTGCTCTCACTCAGAGTGTTAGATCTGTTTACAAACATTGAACAGAAAAATAGTGACCTTAATATCAGTTTGGATAAAATTCTGCAAAAATTCAACTCTTAAAAAAAAAAAAGACTACCTGTTATAACTCACACATGAAATTCAGCTTATTGCAGATCAAGTTTGACATTGGTTAACTTAACTCTTTTTTTTGTGAAAACTGTATGTAGAATCCTGTAACTGTAAATCTCAGCCATGTGTCATAGGAAAATTTCACCAACCACTGCTTTTAACTAATGGGCAGTGATAGCATGTAAGCATTTACTATGATCAACTGGCCGGTTCAAAGATCTGCACTATCATAAATTGATGTAAAAATAAACTCAAGCGTAGAAAAAAAAAAAAGAAAGAAAAAATAAATCAATATATACTACTTATATACATAAAATGTCTTCCTATTGAAAGTGAAACTGAAACATGGAATGCGAATGAAAGTATGTCCTCAAAGTGTGATATGGCCACACCAATGAGTGCAGTAGTTCTTTCATCTTAATGATGTCCCTGTGTCCCTGACAACAGAAATGTCCTTAGCACTGACTGGTAGTCCTCTCAGAGTTTTATGATAACTGACTGGTCCGGCCATTGAAGAGGCTCTCATTGGTTATATATCCTGCTCATCTAGCATCGTCTCAACCTAAAGTTTTATAACAATGACCGATCCAGCCATACTTTTTTTACATGGTTGGGGGGGGAAGAACAAAACTTATTAGATGATCTGACTCTTATTACAAGTTCATGCAACATTTTTCTCCCAAAGAGAGCATAAACGTTACCCTCCACCTCATTAAAAAAATAAAATAACTTCAATGCTTACGGCTTATGCTATAAACGAAACAAACAAAAAAACCCCTGTCAATTGCGAATTATATGATTCATTGCTTGAATAACCATACGATGAGCAAATATAAAATACAATTCAACATATCCAAAAAAGTAATTCATCGGCTTGATCAGTCGCCACTGAGTACAACTACAATTACTAATCTGAACAAATGATGAAGGTAAATAAAACGTATGAAACAAAATCTTGCAAAGAAAAAAAAAGCACCTGTGATTCACATGCTGTTTACACTCAGGAACAAGAACACCAACAACAACAGCAACACAAACAACAGACATGTTTTGCTATTTTGTTCATCATATCACAAGTAAAATCTTGGAAACTGGGGGTATGTGCAAAATCTTTAAACATTTCTTCTTTTTACATTAACATATTAAACCAGCATTTTTCCATAAATTTTGTAAACGAAAAAAAAAATAAAAAAATTATATGTTTATATATATATATAGAAGAAAAATCTGTCAGTCATTATTCCTGGCTGAGGAAAAGAGCATCAAGCTACAGAGAGCAGTATCCATGGATATGACAATGAACTCACTTGAAGCACTTATTGCCTGAAATCGCACTGTGAACAAAGACACAAAATTACTTGATTTTCAATCAGAATGCATCGATAGTTAGTCAATATAACCTTTTGCCCTGACTGACGTTGTTGTTACACTCGAAGTTGTACGATAACGACCCATGTTGTGTGACCTTTTAATATTGCAATTCGTTCCGCAATGTCATCAAAATAAGCAGGGGGTCAGTCTCATATGACAACTCACGAAGTTAAACGAACGAAGTCTTAATCACCTATCCGTTACTGAAAGAGTCAGAACATATCTAAACCGTTCTATAACAATGATTCTGTTTCATTCAGTCCAGCTCTCCCATTACTTCCAACAGAGGGTGAATTCTTTCATCTTTTCTGTTTTTGTCTTTACGTCATTCCAAATTCCCCACCCAAACTGAATTTGCTCCGTCAAAGATAGAATGACAAATAAAAGTCATCAACTGTCTATGAGTGTGCAAACTATATGTGAAACTTAATACTTCTCACAGAAAAAGATATAAATTAGCCTAACCACTTTTTCATGCATATATATGTACCGGCTGTCTGTGACAATTTAATAAGAGTATTTCTTCAGAGAAGCAGGGATGTAAATTAGATTATTCAGCTTTTAATATGAGTATAAGTTGTCTATGAAAATTTAACAGGACTGTTCCCTCCATCTAGACAGGGAGATAAATCAAGAGTTAAGCTTTTTTTTTGTGAATGTGTGACTATATCTGAACTTTTAGAGTTTGAAAAAATGTCAGGGGTTTCATTATACTGCTCTCTGCTGGATGCTAGAAGTGTAGAAGTTGTCATCAAAATTTTTGGAAAAATGCTCATCCTTCATAATGATTCAAAGGCTGGAGTCTGGCCCACAGCAAGTTGTTAAATACACTGTCATAATACACTTTCGAACAGCTCCTCGCTGAAGGCTGGAGAATCTGCTGATGCTTGCCTGCCATGTTTGGGGGTCGAAGATGAGTATTTGATTTGAAACGCTTTCACTCTCAGCTCAGCGGGTCGTCGAAGATGTTATCTGACTCAACAGCTGCCGCGGCTTTGCCTGCTTTTTTCTTGGTGTCTTTCTTTGTTTTGACTGAGCCTGCTGAGGTGTCCGCAAAGATGTCATCTGGAATCAAATGAAGAAATGCCTAGATAACATTCTGGAATCTACCTAAAAAAAAAGCAGGTAAAAAAAAAAACTACAAAAAAAAACCATATAACTTAAAATGATGTGTGAGAGATAAAGTCAGTCCATGATAAATTTTCCATGTAGGAAAAAAATCAGTTTGACCATCAGCCAGATTACTGCCCTTTGCCAGGTACAATGATTGTAAAGATTTCTGTTTGAAATAGCTGTACTAGAATTTTCTGAAAAATTCATCCTGTAATGAAAATATTTTCTTTTTATGATGATAATTTTATCAGAATGTTTGCCTCACGTTTCATATAACATAAAAAAGAAAAAATCATATTTCCCTTCTTTACAAAGCTTGCCCTTCACCTCTTGTTCTTGGCAAAGGAAAGTTACTTAGCTGGTTGAGTAAAAATGGCCCATTACACACTTGTAGGTTGACAGTAGAAAGGGAACTGAATGTCGTCTAGTTTCGTGTAAAAATTAGTCAATTGTCAGAACTTGGACTAAGAAAAAAATGTAACTGTGTGTTTAAAAATCCTACACCAAAAAAAAGAGGCAAAAGAGGAGGCTCTCG
>JBCAUA010058545.1:0-11391 GCA_038406235.1 Peronia verruculata
CCCTTATCCGAGAAGGCTAGACGTCGGGCTTCCCTACCCACAGGAAGCCAGGGGACCGTTGAGTCATTGAAAAAAAAAATGCGGGTTTTCGATCTTTGTGTCCTGTCATCGACTTCGTGAACCTGCGAGTCGATCCCGGCCGCTCCATGAGCAGACGCCATACCCATTGAGCCACTGCGGCCCCTGCTTTGTCTCCATCAAGGAGCTTATTATATTGCACTATTATGCTGGAGTACAAAAACCAAATAGAAAGTCAGACACAAGCGACGGTTATCCCGATATGGCACAGCCCTCCGGGACACGCCGAAAGGGACCGAATCTCAATACGGAATAGGTGACGTCACGTGTACCGAGTGTGGATCCATGCCAGCGGAGGCAAGACACTTGGTTAGCGCCGTTGTTATTATGTTACCACCTGTTCATGAACGAAATTCAGACTGTCATTATCTCATAATTGCGAAAAAAAAAAAAGATGAATCTGTTTGTTTACAAGACAAGATTCACTGAATCAGAATAGTGACTAACTCCGTGTAAAAGACGCCAAGCATAGCAAGCTATCAACGCCTGTAGTGCTCTCGCGTTCAGTGTTGGCACACGAGACACATTTTTTTTTTTTTAAATGCGACGTCATGAGTCCAATCTCCATTATAAATAGTATAAACTCCTTGATCTTCATTTCTGGTATTTGAGGAAAATGATGTTTTACATCTTACTATAATGGAGCTAAGCTCAATAAATGTGTAACGCCTATACAAATTTTTGTGGGGCGTCAATAAAATCCACAAAAATATAGATATTATGTTACTCCAGATCATGCCATTTTAAGTGGGGATATTTTAAAATCCCGAGGTTGTTTTATGGATTTACACAACGACATTTTATAACCATATTTAAACTTTAATAAGCATGCGAAACAAAATCATTGCAAGTAGACATTTTAATCAGCCACAAATCTGGAGATGTCTCGTTTTTTTTTTTTTTTGTTTTCGTTAACTACAGGTGAGGCTCCATCAGGGTTGATTTCTAGATCTCTAGAATGATATACGTCTGAATCTGACAGAGTAATTTTGTTGATCTCTTCGACCTGGCAGAGGTAGGCAGTTAGCAAAGGCAGTTTTAAAATGCCCCCCCCCCCCAATAAAAAAGCGTGCATGTCTAACACCCATAAACAAAAGAGAAGCAGATTAAAGGCAGCATACCCGTAACTCAGTATGTCAATCATAGTCCCTTTTCACCTTTAGTAGAACGGGAAACTTGCTAGTTTAGCAAATGAAGACTCCAGTGAAAAAAAAAAAAAAAAAGATAGGCTATATGTAAGTCACATTTTCTCTAAAAGGAGAAAAACAGAGGTTAAAGTTGAGCTTTTCAGCGAAACTTACCTGGTTTTCCCAATTATTGTTCTGCTTAACATATCTTAGCACCACTAACAATGCGCTTTATAACGTCAGGGCAATGACTCATTTTTCATAAACAAACGTGACTTCTCTGGTTTTCCCACTGGAGTCTTCAATTGTTTTTGCACATAGTAGAATCTGTAGGACAAAAGGATTTTCAAAATCTACCTGTTTTGGCAAGTGATCGGTGAAATAATTACATTAAATGGTAGATTTATTATCCCTCTTTCATATGACATGGTATATATATAAGCTTAGATGTATATCTCCAAATAGCCCAAAAGTGGAGACAGATTAGAGCAACTAAGAACTGTTTGTGCTGTCCTTCTTTAGCCTTTCAATCCTGAGAAATTAGGATTATCTGGGCTTTTAGAAGTCGTCAATTTTTGCTGAGAATTTGTCTGGGTAGAAATTTGGAATATGGAAATTTTGCCCGGACAGCGGCACTCAGGCCTACTCTTCCATCGATGCCAAGGGTTCTTTAACGTGCGTAACGTACACACGGGACCTCCAAAATATATTCGCCCTTATCCGAGAAGGCTAGACGTCGGGCTTCCCTACCCACAGGAAGCCAGGGTTCGTTGAGTCACTGAAAAAACTGCGGGTTTTCGATCTTCGTGTCCTGTCATCCCCCGATGCAGAACACGCGAGTCGATCCCGGCCGCTCCATGAGCAGACGCCATACCCATTGAGCCACTGCGTACCCTGTTTCAGTGTGTTTAAAGTCGATACCCATTTTAACCTGGAACGAATCAGGAAGTGCGTTTAATTTGACCTTCCTTAGGACAAAGGTCGTGTTGTTTAGGATTCTAACCCAGGACTTTGAAGTTCCCAGTCCGTAGACCAGCTAGTAGGCCCGAGATATCACCATTACATCATGATAGACTCTTTCAATTCCTTGTTGTTTAATTTATGGCTTCATATCTTTTTTATCCCTGGCTAAGCTCTTCCATTTCTCAGTGGTAACGAGCAGATGCGTAATACTTTCCATGGGTATTTACCTGGACATCTAATCGACACCGGAAAGCTCTGATGCTGCAGCTTACATTAGCAAAAAAAAAAAAAAACACTGGTGTCATCCACAGAAACGTAATTATTTTCTTCCGCTACCTTTGGAATAGATCCATGTTTTTATAGCACAGGGGAGTTACCCTTCACGTCTTTGTAAAGTACAAAGACATTAGGTTACGTCTTGGCCAATCACGATTCCAGAACAACATCAGGGAAGAAAACTTCCAATGATACAGTTTGGGTCAGCAATGGGAGATCATTGTGCTCAGTTCTATTACTTCCCTTTACCAGACAAAAGAGGAACTGAACAAGCAATGTAAGGAGGAAAACATCACTCTTGCGCTCTTGGCTTGAAACATACACCATGAAAAATTCCAGAAAAAAATATGATTTATAGAGAATGTTTTCTTCTAATTTGATATAATTTTATCAATTTTTTTTTTTTAAAGACTGGTCTTTCGAATGACACGAATTAGAAAGATTTTTTTTTTCTCTTTACACTCCTTGCTAAAACATCTTTTGCCTGGTAAAGGGGAGTTTGTTTTTTTTTTTTTTGCTGGTCAAAATGATCTCCCCTAACACGTCCCTCTTTTGGGAAGGGCAGGTAATCTGCGAAACGATCTCCTATTGGTAACAATGAGCAGAGAGAAGAGGGTGGGCGCAGTTGGAGGGGGGGGGGGCGTGGAGAGAATAGGAAGTGGAGGAAAATAATCTAGAGGGATATCGGATGGTATTCACCCCCTTCACACCCCTCCCCCTTCACCCCCCCCCAAAAAAAAAGAAAAGAGAGGATGGAAGATGAATAGAAGAAGACAGACAAAGAGGGAAGCAGATAAGAAGAAAAAATGGAAGAGAAAACAGAAGAGGGAAAGAAAAAAAAAAGAGTGAAGGAGGAAGAAAAAAAAAAAGGGAGAAGAGAGAAAGGAGACAGACAGGGCGAAATTAAGAAGATAAAAAAGGGGGAAAAAAGAACGGAAGAAGAGAAAGACAGCGACGAAGAAAACATAGGTAAACACTACAGCATGAGTATGAACAGCGTTTACACCAGTTAACACATTGCTGGATTTGTTGGATCACATCTTATATAATCATAACACTATAATGTTATGTTATTTTTTGACCACGGTTGTGGACAGCTGAGATAACCACCACTATAGGAGGTTGAAAAGCTTATAAAAACCATGGATCACATCAACTGATCATCAGAAAGCAGATGTTTAGAGCAGCCCTGAAAGGAAGAAAGAACAGATTGACTCACTGTCATGTCAATTGCATTGTAACTCTCAGCTGGTGTTTGTGACTGCAGCAGATGTATGTTAAATCTGGAAGAAAAATTAATTAATTAATTAATTAATTAATTAAAGGAAAGAAATAATCTATCATCTCATATTCTCCGGGGACGGGGCGGGGGATACACACGCACACGGAAACAAATAAACACACAAATACAATTTACTCACGAACATTCAAATACATACAGGGACACCAAACAGACACGTGCAAGTACATGCATGATCGCAAAGAATGAGCTTTAGAGGGAGGGAGAGAGAGGGAGAGAGAGAGAGAGAGAGAGAGCGGGGAAGGAAAGAAAGAGAACGCACGCGAATGAGCACGAGAGAGAGCGAGACGTGATGAGGGAAAGGGAGATAATAATGGCAAGGAGAGAGATATTAAAAACACAAAGCCAGTAATAGCGTTGTGAATTTTTGTTTATTATCGTTACCACTGTGAATGCAGAAGGAATGCTTTGCCGCTGGAGGAACAAAGTGGATGATCCTAGGAGTAGCATGTGAGAGCAGGACAGAACGAGGTGTTCAATAACCTGAACAGATATCTCAACACTGAGCAAGCAATACAGAAAATCTTTTTTCGTTTTCCTCAGAAATCTAGTTCTTTGTTTTAAAGAAGACTTTTACTGTATCAAATCATGGTTTTCATGCTATGAGCAGCATTTTTTTTTTTCCAAACTGTAAATCGATTTATCTCAATTTCATCAAAAGAGTGAATACAATTTTAAAGAATGTCTAAATATCATCTTTTGAATAAAAAAAAAAAGGGGTTCAGTACAAGAGCTGAACGTTATTTATGAGGCCCATTCATTCCTCGCAAGATGAATACTCAGGTTCGAATGAATGTGACCAGAGGAAATATACGACTGGATTTCCAAAGAGAGATGAAAATGTTCAAGGAAAAACACACACAAAAACAAAAAAGAAAAAGAAAGAAAGAAAATGAAAACCAGTTTAAGGAGAAATAAAAATGTCCAGGATTGCTGTCACCCATTACCAAATAGTCTTTGGGTGAAATCAGTCTGACAGCATTTTGGGAGGAAATCGCAAAGAAAGAAGATTGGGAGCTAAAAATGAGGTGACGCTCGACGACAGGCGGCCTGGACGAAAGAGGACAAAAAATTTGGATCCGGCCCTGGTCTCCCATATTGATTAGGGCTTTTTTCTTGTAAGGAAATGTAGAATGGATCTTCTGAGGTCAGGGTGCTCGTGTTCAAGTCAGAAATGAGAACTGGAAATTTTTGTTCTTTGGTTCCAATAATCGGAACAAGAATGAAGTCTCTCGAGAGTAGAGCTTAATGGAGAAAGGAGAGTCTTTGAGATATGACTGTGTGTATCGTCTCGTTTTTTAAGGCAGCAAAAGAAAGGATTTCAACAATATAATAGAAACACTCACTATTTGTCCTATAATTACGTAAGCTTAAAGCTTTCTCTGGGTCTATTCTACTTCAAACTTGTTTTTCATTTCCCCCCCTCTTAACAGCAACGACTTCCAATCATTAATCAGATTATATTCATTGTTAATCATGAGATTAAAAAGTAATGTAAACCACATTAACTTAACAAGACTGATTAGCAGATTAATGTAACTCATTAAGCATAGTTTCATACACACTTTAGAGTGCTCTACTTATTAAATTAATTTCAAATCATATTATATTGGCGGTGAGGTTGTTATTTGAAGTGAATGAATATGCGGGTGTCTGGCAGTGTTATAATCTTCAGGGACATAATTATGTATATGATCTGACATTATGAACTAAAAACTGTGGAAGAGGACGGGTCATTTCTTGCGACATAAAGTATAATTGATCGAGTTTTCATTACTTTATATGTGGTTGATTTCCCCTACGGTGAATACCCGATGGTAAACCATTAAATGCCAGAAATGAAAATTGAAAACAACTCAACAATAGTTCATGTTCGACTAGGCAGAAACTTGGAAATCCCAGCCAGAGTGTTTTTACTCCTCTGCTAAAAATAGAGGACTCACTGATGTTTGTTACCTCTCCTCCACGAGCGAGATCCGAGAACACTGTCACCGGTCCCGTGCATTTTCTTTTCATCTATGTCGGTGACAGTGAGCAGTTGAGCAGTTTGGAGTGTTTGTTCCTACCCCCCCCCTCCCCACTAACATTAGACGGGGATTACCAGCCGTTCGCTTAATCGGAACAAATTTCTTGAACATATTATGTCCATTCGTAAAGAAATGAAAAACCAAGGTAAAGAGAAAAAGGGGAGGGGGAGGGGAGGGGGGGGGGTGTATATTCGTCTTTTCCATGAGGACAACGTGGTTATACTCAGATGGTGACAGTCTCATCGTATGCACAGGGAATCACAAAGGATATACTACAACACCTTGGCGTCCCTATAAACAGGCCAGGTAACCGGATTCAGTGAAGGCTGGCAAGATAATCGTGGCCCTAGAATTAAACTGTTTTAACTGCAACAACTTTATAACTTAGTTTGGACACTTTCATTCTGAGACGACGCAACGTCGGTGAGCGAAACTCAGATCGTGTGACTCTTGACGAGCCCAGCATGCATGGTGTTCACAGATTTGGCGGCCTTTTCTTAATTTGGCTGTTATAAATGTCTGATATATTTTTCATATTTGAATACGATGAATGTTTTCATGTCATTGATCTATTTAAAATACGTTGTATCTCATTTTTGTCAAGTTATGATTTGTATAAATAAAATTTGTATAGTTTATACTATTCATACTGGAGAGCGGACTGATGACAATACACATGCTGAGTGTGGAGCCATGCCCATGAGGGAAAGACACCTAGTTACCGCCGTTGACGTGTTCATGATTTCACGAATGAACGAAATTCACACTGTCATTATCCCATGACTGCAAGTCTGCTGTATTCTGTCAGTGCTCTGGTTCTCGATTTAAAAGAAAGAAAAAATGAATCCGTTTGCTTACAAGAAAAGATTCAGTAAATCAGAAAAGTGACCAACTCAGTGCATAGTAAAGGACGCCAAGCATAGCAAAATAGCAATGCCTCCATGGCCATGGCGTCCAGTGTTGGCACGCGAGACACAGGATATTTTGTTAAGGCGACATCATGAGTCCATTCTCTAGTATAATAGTTTAAGCTCCTTGACCAGATCTATTTTTTTTTTCTAAGGGGAGATGAGAACAGTTAAGCGCAGATTACGTTAAGTCTATCATGATTCCGAGGAAGACAGTTTTGAGAGGCTAATTCAAATCCTCCAACATGGCTCCTGAAACTCCAATTCCTGAAAGAAGTAAGAAAATTCATGAAAGAGTCAGAGATTTTAATTGGAAGGGACGACAAACTGTAAGAGCACAAATATCAGAGAGACTCTAGTATGAACATTAAAGTTGATTCAGAGGACCTAAAAGCGCCAACATCATCACCATGGAGTTTCGCTGTTGACAGTGATATTCTTATGTAAACCATAACAACATCGCCCACAGCTCACGGTAGACAAGGCATAACCATTACGACAACATAGCAGCGGGTTTATGGCCACAACAGACCTATTAAATCTAGAACCAGAGTTCTCTCCAGCGGGGTGAAGTATGGGCCTCCCTTCAAGACGATACATATATGATGGGTAATTCCGCAGATGACAAAGAAAAAAGATAATTTTTATTTTACTTTATTTTTTGGCCAACTTCTCTTGTTTCGTTTACAAAATACCAGTCACACTTGCCTATCATACTTCTTGTCATTTAATCAGCCGTACAAATACAGGGCATTTCTTCACATCAGGCTAAAACAGGCACTAATTGCTCTCAATAACTTCCTCCTCTGATATAAACAAATACTTAAACATTCTTGCTCGTTGTGCCTTCGACTTCAAACGTATTTAATATGTCTTTACTTCTCTACATATCTGGACGACTAGACTTGTACCAGATGCAAAGAAAAACAGGTTCTGTACAATAGTCTTGAACTGCTTTGTTTAAGTTCAGTAACGTGATCAACTCAACTGTGGTGCACACGTCAGAACTGAACAGTTACAAAGACGAACACAGTTAAATCAAATTAGATCTACTGCAGCATTTCAAGTTGAAATGAAACAGCACCAGTAAACAGAAAAAAGAGTAATCTATCAATAGAATCTGATGCTAACAGCCAACCTATTAAATGCATCACATCAGTGGGCTGCCAACTCGTTTTAAAATGAAGGGTTCCTTGTCTAGTTTATAAAATGTGTGTGTGCAATCAGCTGCTCAGTTTTTAATGATGTTGAAACTTGTATTTCACATGGCTCTGTTGGTGGCAATATGGCAGTGATGACTCACAATAGGAAATACTTGCCAATTACCTTGCGATCTACCAATAGGACAGTTTAAGTACGGTGAACGACATCATTGAGGAATTCTTCAAACACAAAAAATTGATGATTATATTGCAAATAATTATAATAACAATGCATCAGATAATAATAGAACTAACAGTAACAATACATACAATAACATTAGTATTACAGAAACTGACAGGGGATGGCTAAGAAGCTTAGTATACTACGATGAAATGATAATTATTGACTGAGCTGTCCAAATAAATAGATGGATAAAAACAAATACAATAAAATACAAAATATACAAACTGGCCCTTTCGACATACAAAACAAAAGTATTAACAAAACCTCGACATCGATCAATCAATCTGATGTGATATTAAGAGGAAAATTCTAATAACAAATAATGCTCTCCTTTTTTCTTATTGCATTTTTAACCCTAGAACTGTCAAGAAGACGATTTACTCAAGGACTCAAGCATTGTAAATCACATTGAAAGTAGATTCCAAAGAACATACAACATAGTAAGAGTATACTAGCCTTGAATCGTTATTTAAAGCATGAAACGTCAATTTCTGAACCCGGGCAACTTTATTATAGAAACATTAGCATTATTGCAGTCTCTGCTGACACTGTTAGGGTTAACCTTCTTTTCACTAAAGAGACGTAGTTCCCACTGCACACATTGAAGTGTCAGACATTCACATACCAAGAAGATCAGTATGGTGTCAGTTAAGAGCTATAAAATCTAAGTTTGAAATGAATTTTGTACTTCAGTCCATGACCTTTTTGTTTTGTTATAAATTACATTTATTTTCGATATTTATTACAGAAGTGATCGCTTCCCCAAGTTTCGTTCTTAACATAAATTAGAACCTACAAAATCTGTGCTTAGTTTCGTGAGGGGAATTTGCACCTTCTTTTAAGATTCTTTATGGTAACATTTTTTTATTTTTTTTTATTTATTTATTTTTGTTTCTTTGTTTGTTTGTTTGTTTTTTTCTTCATCCTTTCAATCCTTAGAAATTAGGATTATCTCGGGTTTTAGTGGGTGCCTGTTTGGGGTAAAATTTTTGTGGGCAGAAATTTGGAATTAGGAAATTTTGCCCCCTACAGCGGCACTCCCCACTCTTCATCGATTTTTAATTGCCAAGGGTTCTTTACCGTGCATAACGTACACACGGGACCACCGAAATATATTCGTCCTTAACTGAGAAGGCTAGACATTGGGCTCCCTAGCTAGAGGAAGCCTGGGACCGTTGAGTCACTGAAAAAAAAAATCAGGTTTTCCATGTTAGCGTCCTCTCATCCTCCAATGGGAGAACCCGCTGCGAGTCGAATGCACAACCTCACGACGTGTTGTTTTTCATTATGGGGCAGACGCCAAACCACACAGCCACAGCGATCACGTGTGGTAACAATTTTGGGATTAGAGCTCAGCTTTAATAATGAATATGTGATATGCCCAGTTATATCTCTACTCTGCTTTTCTCCCTTTCATTCTCTCAACCTTTATTCCATCCCTCTTTTATCAAGCTATAAGCCCCACTCTATGTGTTGGTAATTCCAAACTTGTAGTCATTTCCTTGCCGTATGAATCTGTGAGCACACGTCTTAATTACACAGCGACAATTGTTTGTCACTAATGGTTTACTCTTGCAGTCATAGCCAGCCTCATTTCCTCTCACATAGCAGCACATCTAATGCAGGCTGGTATTTACGACAGGCCACAAGAAGCTATTGAGACAGGATTTTGTTGGACGGTGAGTGGTAACGATGTCTGGACAACACCTCATGAACTAGGGTAAATTGAATTGATTTGTTAGTTTGATCATCCATCCATCCCATCCATCCATCCATCCCATCCATCCATCCATCCATCCATCCCGCCCTCCCTCCCTCCCTCCCTCCCTCAACAATTTCTTTGAGAGCTAACACTGACATTTATGACAACCAGACAAGATTACTGTTATTTCCTCTACCACGCCTTAGTCACTATTATCATCATTCCACAACAAACAAGAATCTGTCCCGTTCACCATCGCCATTAATTTACTGTCCCCACCATCTCCATTACCATTATCATACCGACTATCAGCAGGACCACAATCACTAATGCTATTGGGTTATAATGCTATTGGGGCCCAGGGTATATAAGTAGATTCTTTGCTCCCTCCTACAGGCATACATTTTTAGAATTTTTCTCTGATATGGCCGCGCCCTGTGGGCACGCCGAAAAGGACTGAAATCGGAACTAACCACCTGCTGGCAGTGAAAGCCCACCATCGGTGGAATGTCTTATATAGAATGTCATCCTCGACCTGCCAGGGGTGACATCTCTTCTGTCTCTTCTAGCTCCTGTCTTCTGTCCCGCTCTCTTTCCTCTCATCTTCTTGACGTGTAAATGTATGTAGCAGTGATCGTGCTGATGTGCCGTTAAACCCCATCACAAACAAACAAACCACTACTATTGCCTTATTCCTACAGCTGCCATGGTCTCAATGATCTTACAGAACAGCCTGGTGGTCATCTGTGGGCTAGTGGTGCTGGCCTTGTTGTTCATGTTATCCGAGACGGATGACTTAGAGACCTGGTTGCGTCAGTTGATGTGTGCGTTCGTCATTTTCTTGGCTGTATCCTCCAGGATGATGAAAGAAGCAAGAGTTCTGGTGGTTGAAAGGGACTGGATCGTGGAAATGTGTGCAAAAGATGAGCACCATTTAGCCGGTAAGTAAACAATGAAACGAAAATACATGAATTAGACTGACTATGGAAAGACAGGCAAACACAGAGACAGACAGACCCACAAACACATAGATAGAGACAGGCGCACAGACGGGCAGATAGATGTACATGATAGACAAGTAGCAGGCAGATAGACAAAGAGATAGAAATGCATTATTTTGTGCTTTTAAGCTTTCAGTCATAACTCTAATGTAAAAGTTTACACATGCCCACTATCTACCATCTTAGTGATGACCTCAGCTTTTCGGCGGATCGACCTGCTGACGAAGATTCTGGCTCCCGTGGCAACGGGACAGGTCATGACTTATGCTGGGCTAAAGGCAGGATGCGGTTTCATGGCTGGGTGGACTCTGTTGTCCCTGGGGGTGGAGTTCAAATTGATCAAGCGAGTCTACAACATTGTGCCAGCCCTCAAGACGGTCAAGCGAAAACGCGGCTACACAGGTACGTCTAGGTATGTGGTACACAGATCGATGAAAAGATGTGTAGTGAGAATATATTAGCGTTTTAATTACCTCTATATCAACTTCTTCCATCTTTGTTTTTTTTTTTTTCATATTTCTTTTTCTCCGATATCCTTGTTTATAACCCCAAAATCTCAAATACATGAAAATAAATTACTGCCTTTGATTATATATATATATATATATATATATATATTCTAT
>JBCAUA010058556.1:0-10000 GCA_038406235.1 Peronia verruculata
TATCTATCTATCTATCTATCTATCTATCTATCTATCTATCTATCTATCTATCTATCTATCTATCTATCTATCAACACGTCTGTCTGTTTACCTCGCAACCCCCTCCGCCTGTCTGCCCGCCCGTATGCTTCCACTCTGTCTGTCTGTATATCCATTTATCATCAGTTTACTCATTTAGCTATCTAGTTGTCTGTCTCCCTGTTTGTGTGTTTGACTCTCTATTTAATTGTCCATCTTTTTAAAATTTGATTACACAGAATCCTTGTCCCAAATACCTTGACGATATATACCGTCTGCCTCCCTGAAAATAACAATTATCTTCCTAAAAAAAAAAAAAAGAACAAAACTGAATACACCAGTGGCCATTTTATTAAGATACGAAAATGTGATCTCTTCAAAATAAAACGACCAGCCATACGCGCAAGTCTCTTTTTCGTGGATTATTCTCTTATTCCTATTTTTCTTTTTTTTTTTCTTTTGTTGTTTTGTTGTTGTTGTTGTTTTTTTTTCTAACATTTTCTGGTCCTATGGCTTTGGCGAAGTCCAAGTCTGCTATCCTCAAGAATGAGAGTTCAGCTATGGAGAGATGTAGGAACATTTGGTACATTCACAAAATGAAACAGGACAAATTGATAGAAACACATCTGTGGTTTCTAAGGCGTTGATATTTTAGCTTGGAGGGAAGAAACAAGGATAAGAATCCTCTAACATAATGATGATTATTAAACTTCTCGCAAAAATTGGTGTTCTTCTTTTTTTCTGATCATAGTAACATTTCAGAGATTAAGTGTCAAACGTTTTGTTCAAAGTACATTAATTTCGGTAGTGACATGCCTTTTTTTCCCACCTTTATTAGAGTTTTACTGATAGACACCAGAAACATTATGCGCTCATTACAACACTAATTGTCTCCCAATTTCCTCGTTTTCTTTCTTTTCTTCTTTGTAAATGATTTTTAATGTTTTGATATTTTCTCCAAAGTTATTATGAACTGGCGAAGTTGATTCCCTTCTCCGTGGCGTAGTAGAGTGACCATTAAACCATTCTGTTCGTGGAAATGTATCTTTCGAAATGCACGCTGGAATAAAATAAATAAAACATAAACTCAGACGCTGCTTTGAATTTCATCATATTCCTCACTAATGCTACCTGTGTGCAGTTATTCGCTCATTTTGTATAATGATTTCACTAGAAACACTCTCTGTAAAACTACGTCCTTGATCCCGATTGCAGGAGATTTTATTGTGACTTACTAGTGAGTATGCATAGCGTACCGTAATTATAACAAGCACACAAGCTGCAACAAGATTGAATATAGAGCTGTGAACTAGATCCTTCATTTCTCGCCTTTTCTGCAGATCCAGCACGTATAACAGATTTTTACACAAGTCAGAACGAATCCAGAACAGGAGAACTGGTCACTTTTACATGTTTAACCAGAGGTAACCCGCAGCCAAAGATAGGAGTGTTCCGTGCTGGAGATGATGAGCAACGTGAAATGCTGTACCAAGTACGTTATTTTTATCATTAATTGATGGGTCTACACGCATTTGTAATAGTGAGATCTCAGAAGCATAAAAATTACCAAGGGGAATATTTTTTTTTTTTTTTTACAGCCAGTCTCCTTGGAGGGTTACTCTGTATACTCGTGATTAAACTAGTTCTTATTTCTAACTTCTGATTTACCAATTGGAAACTGTTAAACATTCCTTGACCAACTACTTCAAACTAAATATCGAACTCTTCCGAGTATTATGTCTTCACCACATATGCTATCTGCCGGTCTGACAAAGGTGTTAGCAGCATAAACCTGACTCGGTGCTTCTCTATCGTTCTGTTTACTCATTTTTTAACTTAATTGTCTTAGCCTTTGTGATACATTTGTGGTGACACATGAAGAGAAATAGGTCAGGCACAAATGCCCATGTTTATTATCTGCCATTCTGAGCAGGTAATTAAGAGCTGCTACAGCGGGAGAAGAAATATGTTGGTCCCAAATTCACGGCTTGCAGTAATTAAGCGGATCCATATAACATCAGACTCAGGCATGGAAGTAATAAAGTTAAATGGTTTCCTCCGGTATAATTCGCTGGCATTGTGCTACATATGGTCTACTCATTACAGACTTCTAAGTAACCTGGCTGAAGACATTTAAAATATGATCTACTGTAAGGTTTACTCTTATTTGAAATTCAGTGGGGCTATACCAAACAATACATTTTATCATGTACTAGATCTATATCAAAGCTTAAGTCAGCTCTAAATTGCTTCTAAAATTTAGATCTAGTATGTCTTAAATCGTCGTGGAACAAAATCAAAGTGATATCAAAAGACAGTCAGGATTCAGTTTAAGGTGTGTATGTGTTTGTGTGTGTGTGGGGGGGGGGCGTCTAGAAATATGGATTTTGCCCCGAAAATGTGATTTTGCGCTTTTGTTTTCTCTTAAAAGTACTGCCTTTTCTGCGTGTAAAAATGGTATCAAAAATCGCTAAGTCCATTCTAACGTGTTTGACAATTGGTCATTCAACGGTAGACATAGCGTATTGTCAATAAGGATTTGGCTCCACCTGGCTGCTATTATGAGGCCGCAAAGGGTGCAAAAAGCACTTGAATATCACCACTCCTAGCAATATCATGAGTTCCATTGCCAGGGATGGACACTGGATGACCACTATGAGGCGTGAAAAACTGCTGATCATGCAAAATTATTGATGTAAGTGTTCTAAAATAACTTTCCTCGTCCTATAAATAGCGCAGTTTTGCTTTCTTTACCCTACTAATAGCTCAGTTGTCGACTATATGTCAAAGTAAAGGTCAAAACACCCAAGAATGATATGGGGGGCACACAGAGGACTCAAGAACCCGAAAGTGGCTCGTATAAAGATGAGGGGTGGGGAGCAAAATTCGATAAAAGATACGACCAAAGAGAGAAAAAAAAAAAAAAACGGCAACAAGAGAACCAGAAGTCATGGGAAGAGGGCTAGAATGTAAAACGAAAAGGCTGTTCCGAGCCTGAGAGCCGAACAGAAAACTCTTCATGTCAATTCTTCACTAAAAAAAAACAAAACATAAACCCAAAAACGTTAAACGCGTTTTTCTCAAAACCCGTTTTTTTAAAAGTTGTTTTCTATCTCTTTTGTTTGTTTGTTTGTTTGTTTGTTTCGAAACTGATTCAAACCAAATTTGATATGCATCATTGTCACCATAAAACCTAAAAAGCTACATATGTGAGTTAAATTCGGTCGGTAAGTTTTAGAGAAAATTGGGTTTTTAGTTTGAAAAATGACGAAATTTGCATTTTCGCTATATGGCATTTTCAAAAATTTATAGAAAATTTTGTATTGCATGAAATATAATAAAAATACCTAACTCTTTTTTTTTTGTATTATATCAGACAATGTATTCACCAAGGTTTATCAAGTTTCGTTGAAATTCGGCAGAGGAGATAGATTTTGAAATCAGTCAATAAAAAAGGGACGCCAAAATCCAAGATGGCGGCACTACTATGGCAACCGAATGAAATTTTTTTTTTTTTTTTTGCTGTTTTCCTTTAATTTGACATGCTGAATACCATGAAAAAGGTAAAAATAACCTAACTTTAACAATAATAATAATAAAAATTACCTCCAGGACGCCCTCACCCCTTAATTAACCTTTCAACTCTTATGGCATACTTCGCCGGAAACACAGCCTGTATGCAACGTAGTACTTCAAGATAAAATATTTGAAAACAACCTATTTTTGTTTACATAACATTGAGACTGGTCTCAAAGTTTATTTACATCCTGTTTTTATTAAAACTTTGATTAGGAAAACACAATCAAGTTTGTGGTATAGGCAATACTTCTTGAGATGGCCAAGATCCAAGCAGATCTATTTATTGCACTTCTATAGCCTGGCATAGGTGTGGATCTAGAAAGATTCATAGACCAGACGCATACCATATTTGATCTAGACTCGAACTCTCCTCCCCAAGACAGGAAAAAATGTCCACACCAATATCGTTAATAAGACTACGTCAGGGACTTAAGCTGTTTATAAATGACAATAACTGTGCTCTTACAGCTCAGTGCAGAAGAAATAATAACAATTCATAAACCAGAATCTGAACACTGCAGAATTTTTATTTCTATAAAAAAAAAAAAAATGCATTATCCTTTGATAGTTGGATGATAAAGAAAACAAATTCCCATGGAAACGTCACTGGACTTCTAAAATACTTTTCTAACAGGATCACAGAAATGGCAAAATAATAGTAATAGTAATTATAAATAAATAAATAAATAGTTAAATAAATAAATAAATAAATAAATAAACAAATAAATAAATAAACAAATTAGTGAAAATACAGTTAAAACAAAAACAATAAGTATAAAAAAAAAAAGCATAAAAATGAAATAAAATTTTCAAAATGAAAAAAAGCACTCAGTTATAGGAGTATGTCCTTTCATTTAACAATTATTCTTAACAATTTACTTGGAAAATATGATGAACTGCATATTTTCAGACCATCTATGTGATATGATATCAAAAGCAAATGCTCTCTGAATTGATTTTTGAACAATAGAAAAAAAATAAGTTATAATTACCCATGACCGCATTTTTCAATTTTGGTACAAGATATTAACATGAAAGAGACTCTGAATACTTAATCCGTTTGCTTGAAATTTTGTTAAGTACTCTTCGGTTCGACATCTATAAATAATCACAACAGATTTATGATAATTGGGATATTTGCTTTCAGTATTATTTTTTAATCAGTATGTTAGGAAGGTCACGGATTTTCCTAAAATATACCATAAATCTCTAATTTCTGAAAAAAAAAATTGAACTGGTTTAAGAATCCCTTTGGGTTGTTTTTTCTACAATTGTCGTGTGCTGTGTTCCTGTCCACATTCATGGCAATTGCTCTAGAAGTGAAAAAAATAGAGTGCATGTTTGTGTTTTTAGAAAACAACACCTCATTTTGAGAACAACTTTAAAAGGCAATAGTAATGAATTCTTCTTTGGGCCTTTAACCTCAAAATATGTTTTCTAATGCTGTCGTTCTCTCCTCGACCTATGTCTTATTATACTGTTAACCTGGCCTGTGCTCACATTTTCCTCCATTTTGGCTCCCTTACTTCCCATCTGTAACAGGGTTCTCTAGAGTCAGGCCAAGAGGGCTTTCATATGGTCTCCCTGTGTATTTCAAGACCCAGGTGAAACCTTTCACTGATATGCAATATGGTATACGCCTCAGATGGTCAGTCAGTGCTACTCCTGGCATTGGGGCTCCCGGTATAATGAAAGAGATTATAATAATCCAGTCATTTATACGTCATTTTGTTTGACAGGGACTTCGCAAAATAATTGAGAATCTATAGACAGATTTTGAAAATCTTTTCCATTTGGGTAATATCCAACGTGAGACTAACAAGGTAATGAAGTGACAGTTCAGATATTTCAGAGATTTACGGCTACATGCTGATCAAGATCATGGTGGTTTCTAAATTGATAAAGTTATGTAGAACTACATGTAGAATTCACAATGCGTCTTGAACAATAGTTCTAAAACTGGATTTTGCGTGGTCTAGGATAAACAAGAAATAGTGACGGTACAAGTGATGATTCATTTGTTTCAATATCACATATCGACAAGTAACTCTAAATGTACTTGGTTTTCCAATGGATATACGTAGGTAGAACTAGATAAAGAACTAGAATTTATTTGGAAGCCCAAGTCTAGACTGACAACCTGGACATTGTCATAAATGTAAGAATATAAAATAAAGCGTAAGACACATTGCTTTTTAAAGACTTCATGAGAGAGTTCTCGGTCTAACTGTACCCGTCTAGTGTATTTATTTTGCGCTGACTTCAAATTTCAAAATTTACTCTTGTCTGGAGTTAGTTTAAGAGCTTGACGCTCTCAGACATTCTAAATTACTCTATATAAAGGAGTAAATATGGACTCTCATAGAATGGGCGTACGGTACGATCTAACTTGCTGATCTTTATTTAATAAATCAATATGATTAGATTTAAAAATAGATCCAAAGATGATGTCGTTTTATAGCAATTTATCTTGAATTGTTGGGGTGTTAGATCTGTAAACTGGTCTCTCAGACCAAATGTGCCGCACTCTCAGAGGAGAAAACTGGTGAAACAAGTTACTGTAATCACTCCATTACGACGCCTTGATGCTGTAGAGATCTCCTAGTGGCAATGTTTGCATCATGCCTGGACTTACCAGTTGGATACAAGTATTGTATTTGTGGCCCGTCTTCTTCTTCAACCATTTTCGTGGGTAAAAGGTTTAACAACTCAAAATGGCGGAGGTGGACGTAAACAATTGCAGTCGCAATATGTACCATCGCTTTTAAGGGCGGGGGCGCGTCCTGGTGGTGATTTTTTTTTATAATAAAAGTTAAGCTATTTTAACCTTTTGCATCGTATTCAGCATGTTCAAGTTAGAGGAAAACAATGGGAAAAAATAGACTTTTGCATATGGTTGCCATGGCAGCGCCGCCATCTTGGATTTTGGCGTCCCTAAAATGACAGACTTTAAAATCTATCTCCTCCGACAGATTTCAATCAAACTTAATGAAACTTGGTGAATATATTGTTTGATATAATATATAAAACGTTGCATATTTGTATTACGTTCCATGTAATAGAAAATTTTCTATAAATTTTTTAAAATACCATATAGCTAAAATTCAAATTTCCCCGTTTTTTCAAAACAAAACCCCAATTTTCTCTAAAACTTACCAACCGAATTTAACGCGCATATATAACATTTTAGGTTTTGTAGTGACATTGATAAAAACCAAATTTGGTTTGAATCGGTTTTGAAACAAAAAAGAAGATAGAAAAAAAAAAATGTCAAAAAAAAAAGGGTTTTGAGAAAAAAACGTTTGAAGTTTTATTTCCACAAAAATTGACATGAAGAGTTTTCTGATCGGCTTTCAACCTCGGAACAGCCTTTTTGTACATGATAGCCCTCTTGTCATGACTTCTGGGTCTCTTGTTGCCGTTTGTTGGCCCTCTGGACGTATTTGTTTTCGAATTTTACTCCCTACCCCTCATCTTTATAAGAGCCACTTTTGGGTTCCTGAGGGCCTCCGTGTATCCCCCATATCATTTGTGAGAGCAAGTAAGAACGTTTTGACATTTACTATGACATATAGTCGCCAACTGAGCTATTAGTAGCAGAAAGAAAGCAAAATTGCCCCATTTATAGGACGAGGAAAGTCATTTTAGAACGCTTATTTTGATAATTTGCATGATCAGCAGTTTTTCTTGCGTCATATTGGTCATCCAGTGTCCATCCCTGGCATTGGAACTCGTGATATTGATAAGAGAGGTGACATTCAAGTGCTCTTTGCACCCTTTGCCTATATATAATCAGATCGCGATGATCTACGGCCTCATGTAATCCATAGTTCAGGACGCCCTCCCCCCCCCCCCCCGAGAAATTATAGATCTAAATTAATGCCTTGTATCTTAGGGATCAGAAACAATATGTAGCCTAAATTGAATGTTTGAATGTAAACAATTTGCTTTCTAGAGACCAGAAAATATGAGCTATAACAGTAAATGCCGAAAGATCTTGAAATCTAGAATATATTTTGAAGCAAGTGGAAGAAACTGTCAACATCTGTATCTTGAAACCGGATGCTTCATCTTGTTGACCTTCAATCTCTGTACTGGGGGAAACATTTGTCCTTTGCCTATATTTTTCTGTCCTTTGCCTATATTTTCCATGCTACATTTTAAAATGATGGCACTTATTAGGGTTACGATGGACATTCTAACAATTTTAGGGGAGTGCAAAAACAACAAAAAAAATCAGCATTTCCATAATTTCAATGGAATCATTTTCAAACTTTGTGTGCACACAGATTTAGGACAGATGTAAATAAATATCATGCAATCTTTGGTGTCTGTAGTAATTTCTGCTGTGGATCAAATATGGCACTTTCAACTCGTGAAATTCTATTTTGAATGCAGTTGTAAGGACCTCTGTGTCTTCGCGAAGTTAAACTATGTCAAGGAATAAAACTTAAAGAGCATTTACGGTAATAATGTATTTACATATTTTGAATCTCAGGCAATGTTGGCAATGAACATTGAGCATTTACAATATTGATGATCATCTGTAGACACATTCTTAACGCTGCACCAATTACATAACATTATTTAGTGAATGCACAAATGATTTGGAGCAGATCAGAAATGCACAACATTGCATATTTTTGTAGAAGATAAAAGACATTCAACATGAAAGCTCAAGCAGCTCCTCCCCCCCCCCTTTTTTTTTTCTCTACGAGATCCATATTATGAGCGGTCATACTTGATCTCCATTTCGTCGGAGAGAGGCATTGAAATCCTGCTAGATTATTTTTCTGTTGTCCAAACATGGGTCTCCTGGTGTGCTGTTGCAAATAAACAGCTATGAAAATTTACAAAAATCAATGTAGTCAAAGATTTCATCTAACAGGCAAAACAACCTATAACTTCAATAATTTAGTATGCACATATCACTCTGCAGCTGATGTCAACCGCATGTACCTTTACCAGTATTTAGGGGGGGGGGGGGGGGGCAAGGGGTCACGGAGGTGATTTTCTAGACACTTCAGTGGACAGCCTTTTGATCATTACCATTCGATTTAGCTTGTATAAATTAGGTGAAAACAGTAAAAAAAAAAAAAAATTGATATTTTTGTATGGTTGTCATGGACACGGCGGCCATCTTGAATTTCCCAGTTCAAAACTTGCCAATTTCAAAAGCTATCTCCTCCCTCAAAAATTATCATACTTGTTTGGTATTTGCTGTACACATTTCGAGACATCTGCCTTGTCATGAAATAGAGAGGTATTTTTGATATCTGTTGTATATTATTTTATTAAAATTTATGAAATATCTATACAGGACATTCGTTTTTCTCTTAATATTGGCCCCCCAAACAGCTGTTTTCAAGAAAACTAAGAAACTTTTTCCAAATATCTCTCTATTTTTTTGTTTTATGGTATACCTACAGACATGATTTGTGCCAAAGCACTTGTAGATTGGTTCATAAATAACAAAGGAGATAGAAATTATGTGATAAAAAATCACATTCTGAGAAAAATGCGTCTGAAAGTTATAACAACAGAAAATTGACTGTACATACTGAAATAGCTCAAAATATTCCAGCCCGGTAGGCGGGACCATCTTCCTCAGGTTCTTTCAAGTGTCTGGCTTTCTCTTCTTCGGCATGGAATATTTTTTATGAACAATCACAGGCAAGAAAATCACGCAAAACTATGATAGCGCACAGTGTAAACAAAACCCAGCTGATACACGCTGTTGACAAACTACCCAGGGCCAAGCCAAAAATAGTCACCGAGCTGCACCGTGACGGTAAGCTGAGATCCGTCAGCCAATGACAACTGCGAACGAGCACTGTGTGTGCAAGAGATGGTCCCACCCTCAGCTAATATTACCCGGATGTTACTACGCTATAACTGATTTTACTCTGCCAGCCTAAGTAGGTCACATAGTCAGGGGACTCAAGTGGGAGGGGGTAGGGATGTGTAGCTTGTTATATTGAACTCTTGGTAGAATCAAACAAGTTGGTGCTTCCTATGACGTATAAAGGTGGGCTGAAGCAAGTACCAATACCAAAGTATCGAATATAAAATTAAATTTAGAGAGTGTAATTTGTTGGCAAAAATTGTGCATTTCAGCTCAGTTTTCGACATTTTTGTGACCCCCTACCTTCAATAAACACATTTTTTCACACAAATAATGTTGAATCAAGTGAAATCTTGGTAGAAACATGTGTATAAATGGTTGCTGTTACATGATAGCACCAAAACCGGAAATCGATAATTTTGACCAAAATTTCGATTTCAGGACCCGCCCCTCCCCCCTTAATGCGTTTTGGTTGAAGTCTACACCATGAAAAATCCAGCCAGATCTATCATGCATGCAAAGACAACGTTTTTCCTCTTATCGTAATAATTTTCTCAA